>CAJQZJ010031998.1:11851172-11888944 GCA_907164525.1 Lophiomys imhausi | reverse complement strand
TTTTTATTGTTTTATTTTATATATGTGGGTATTTTGACTGCATGTATGTCTGTGTACCACATGCATGGTTATGAGCCCCGTGAGTGTTGGGAATCAAACCAGGGTCCTCTGGAAGAGCACCAAGTGCTCTTAAGTACTGAGCCATCTCTTCATATCTATTTGGAGTGTGGCATATACCTATGAGGATTGAATTTTAAAGATCAACTTGAGTTATACAATAAGACTCAGGAGAAAAATAAAAATAAAAAGATAACGAAAAAGAAAAGAAAAGAAACATGAGTTTGTTTTACTTGCCTTACTCAATTCTTGGCTATTTTGCTTGTTGATATGAACTTTAGATACGGTAGATTAAATTAAAGAACAAATGTTTAAACACATCCTGACATTTAATACTTCTCAAAATTCCATTATTTGAAAATTATCTGCCTCTTATCAAGAGTAACATCCTACAGGCATCTCAGGAAATTTCATTTCTACCCACAGATAATTTGGATCCCATCAGAATATGGTTTTCATTTGTAACTGTGTCTCCTTAGAGTCTTCTGCATTCTTCTTAGTAATATATTACTAATACACTAGAAAAGATGAATAAAAGTCTTCAATGGTAGAATTTTACACTGGAGAGTTGTTAGTGGTCACTTAGTCTAACATTCCTCCCAAGCCAGGAATCCCTTGCAAGCCTTGGCCAGTAGGCTTCTGGTGTCTGATCACCAACTCCTGTGGAAGCCTTGTTTGTTTTTAAAGGTTCTTATCTTTTTTTTTCTTTTCTGGTTTTTCAAGACAGGGTATCTCCATGTAAGAACCCTGGCTACTCTAGACTTGCTTTGTAGACCAGGTTGGCCTCGAACTCACGGAAATTCACCTGCCTCTGCCTCCAGAGTGCTGGGATTAAAGGAGTGCGCCACCACACCTGGCCGGTTCTTATCTTTAAATCCACCATAAATGAAGGTTTCCTTTTGTTATGTGTGCATTGCTACTGAGAGCATCAAAAACTGTTAAATTTGTTCTTTGAATAAGTGGAAATTCTGTTTCATTCTGTCATTTGACATTTGAACACCTACTGTGTGGTGAGTATTATCTACAGCACTGGGGGCAGACCAGTGACTGAGAGACAAGGTTACTAAGTCAGGAAGTATTTACTGTCTAGCTGGACTGAATCTTCTACTCATATTTCCCTTTCCTCGTTAAGTACATACACTGTAAATGAGTAGACGGAAAGCAGCCAAACTTGGCTCAGGCCCAAGCATATGTAAGGATTTCTTATATATCTGTAGAAATTACTGGAGATCCCCATGGGAAGGCTAGACTGTCCTATTAGGCTGGGCTGGTAAGTTTCTAGGTCAGCATTGTTTGGACATTAAAGAAACATAACCTTACTTCATCCCTAAAGCTGGGAGAGCAAGATAGCCCATATAGATAGGGATAAAATGTGCATGTCCCAGCAGACTGTTTATACATGTCTGCTTATGCTATTATGCTATGTGTGTGTATACATGTACACACATACACAGTGTACTATGGACATGCACACATTCATCTGTTAGTCAATCACACATGCACAGTCACATAAAGGTGGAAAGAAAGATACTCTGTTGGCTACTTTTCTCATTGTTAGGGTCGAATTCCTAACAAGCAGCAATTTAAGGGAGAGAAGATTTAACTTGGCTCACAGCTTATGGGATGCAGTTCTTCAGGTAGAGAAGGCATGGTAGCGGCAGCTCTAAGGGTAGCGTGAGCATGAGTCTGAAATTCCTCCCCTCCTCACATGGTGGAACGGGAAGCAGGGGACAGTGAAAGCCAACACTCATCTGGCTTCCCATTTCTCCTTGTTACTCAATCTGGGCCCCCAGCCCATGATGGTCTCAGCCTTCTGTCCTCAGTCAATGCTTTCCAGAAACGTCCTCACAGACACACTTCTGGGTGTCTGTGTGATTCTAAACTCAGTCAAGTTGATGAGGAAGATCATCCATCACGAACACCCATCTAACTTTCAAAATTATTATGTCTAGGTAATGGATTGTAGATTCTTTTCTCTTTGGTTCTTCTCTACTTTATTACCCATTTTCTGCAAATGAAAAGTATTACTTTAAGGAAAACAATTATACAAAACCAAGACAAACGGCACGAAGCCAATGCTGCTGAAAGTTCAGCTACATGTACCTCAGCACTGTGTTCCTCCTGGAAGACTCCCCACCCCCACCTCTTTCTTTCCCAGCAAATAAAGACTCTCAGCTCAAGCACCAATCCCACTAGAAAGCTCTCCTGATGTCCCTGAGGTCCCACAAGCCTTTCCCTGTCTTTGTGTACTTGCTGAGCAGGATACCTACGTATAATTGGCACCTCTACCTCTCCGTACTGTCTGTTTGCATGATTGCAATACCCACAGGCCTGGCCCTGGCTGGGCCCTTGGTTCTGAGCCCAACCTCCAAGCATGTTGTCACACCCTCAAGCAAAAAGTCACATGTCTGATGCATGAGGGCACCTTCATGGGCCACTCTCATGGCTCCCCGCTGGCTTCTCTTCTTCAGCTTTTGTATCAAGCTCTCCTTCCTCCCCAACCTCTGTTGGACTCCCTACAGCCCACCAGATACACCGTGCCTTAGTCCATCCAGAAGCTTCTACAGTATGGATCCATATATATGGCTCAAACATATATGTGTGTATATGTGCATACATGCTTCCCACCCAGAGAATGTCTAAAAATAACTACAACTTATTCATATATCAGCTTTAAAATCACTACTGCTGTGATGTGTCCATCAAAGTCTCTTTTCTCTGAGGCTTCCCTGGAAGCTTTGAAACTCTTATCCCTCATGGCCCCAGGGATGTGAGTCTGTTTCTGCTTTTATGCAAGGATAAAGTTCAATGTGCCATGAGGCATGCTTTGCTGGCCCCTGTATCTTATCATAGTAGCAACTGGATAAGGGTATGTTGATTTGAAGTAATTTAGGAAATAGATGGATGGAAAAAAAATGCTCCTAACATCTTTAACGATGATGGAAATGCAAGTCAAAACCACATCGCAGAATGATTATCATTAAAAAAAGAAAAAAGAAGAAGAAAAAGAAAAAAGAAAAGAACAGGCAAAAAACAAAACAGATGTTGGTGAGGCTTGGGGGTAGGGAAGGGCTCACAATGCTGGTGGAGTGTGAAGTAGTGCAGCCACTATGAAAATCAGGTGGGAGATTCCTGAGAAACCTAAAAGCAGAATTATCATTGGCTCTAACCATCCCTGAGTGTATCCACAAAAGAATCCAAGCCAACATACTGCAGGGTGTTCTGCTTGTCTCTGCTTACTGTTCACAACAGCCTAGTTGTAAGGTCAGCCTCAGAGACCATCAACAGGTGAATGGGTAAAGAATTCATGTGTATATGTATACTTGATGGAGGTTTATTCAACCATAGAGAGGAAAGAAAAGTGTGTCATTGTAGGAAAATGTATAGAATTAGAAATCATCATGTTAAGCGAAGTAAGGAAGTCTAAGAAAGACAAATATATTTTCTCTCATATGTGGAACCCAGATTACACACACAGAGACAGAGAGAGACGAGAGAGAGAGAGAGAGAGAGAGGGAGACTAATTAGGAGAGGAAAGGCATGGTAATCCATTTCTATCATCAGAGTAATTAAGTTATGCGTTCAAAACTTTTCTTAAAATGCTACACCTTTGCCGGGCGGTGGTGGCCCACGCCTTTAATCCCAGCACTTGGGAGGCAAAGGCAGGTGGATCTCTGTGAGTTCGAGGCCAGCCCTGTTTACAAAGTGAGTCCAGGACAGCTAGAGCTGTTATACAGAGAAACCCTGTCTCGAAAAACCAAAAAAAAAAAAAAAAAGATACACCTTTATGGTTAAATCAGTGTTGTTTGAAAAAAATGTTGCACAATCTGGGTTCGACTCTTAGCTCCACCTTTATTACCCATGGGACTTCAGACAGGCTATCAGAGCTCAATCTATACACCCCACCCAACAACTAGGATAAGAGCAGTAGTTTCCCCTGAAAGTGTGTTGGGGATTCAACGATGACACAAACAAGGTCTCCCAGCGCTCTGCCTGGCACCTGCTAATCAGATAACCAGTCATTGTTATCCCTGTGTTCGGAGCACCACCACACGTTCCAAGGCTAAAAGAGTTTGTCTTGATTTTTAACTCCCGCACGTAGGCAGATAAACAACTCACTGTGATATGTTATGATAAGATAAGACCACAAAGCTGTAGGAACAAGGTTTTGGGTACAAGAGGAATCAGTTCCTAGAAGATGTGGTCTCTTCACTAAGCTTCGGAGATTAAGTAGGATTTCATCAGGAGAGGAGAGAATAGGCCAGACATTCCGGGCAGAAGAATATCAAAGAGCAGGGTGAGGTTGGACTGAGGTCATAGGCTTCTTTTTCTAGTAGCTTGCAAAGAATCACTTTCTTCTGGGCGCCTCAAACACAGCCTGGGGCGAGGGGCAGCCTGATGGGAATATCCTTCCCACAGATGGAGTGTGTGGGACCCTCACAGACTCAGGCTGGCGTGCACCCTTCGGTCATCCAACGCATCTGATGGCTGGTGGGAAAGGGCGGAATTGCTAAGAGCCCAGCAAGGGAAATGATGGGAAAGGACTCTCCTTGGAAACCTGGGCCAGCCTTTCCCCAAAGCCTCCGGGAAACCCACAGTCGCCTGGCAGCTTGGCAGAGGAAGGTGGCCCAGCGGCTGAAGCAGAGCCAGCAAGCCGCCCATACAACTTTTCACCGCAAAGTCCCTGTTTCCTTTGGATGTCAGCCAATCCACAAGTCACACACAAGATTGAGCACCAGAAAGCAGAGTCACACACACAGACCATAACACTCCCAAACACTCCCGAGACTTCGCCTCCATGGCTGGCAAGGAGGATGCGGAAGGAGGAGTAATGCCCAGTTCTGGGGAAATTCTAGATGGGTTTGTACATTTATAGATTTTGGGAAAGGGGCAAATCAGTGATGTAATCATCTCATCGTCTGTGTAATTGAGGGTTGAAACTTTAACTGTACCAGTGCTCCCTGCATTTTCTCCAACCCTTTATTGCAACCAAGAAACCAAGCTTTGTATTTCTCATTGGGAGCTTTGGTAAAACGGAGAGGCCGACGTCAGTCCGGAGCAATAGAAACCAGAGGCGTGGGCAGGAAGAGGGGCTTGGAGGGGCAGTGAGCGAGGGATGAACTTCTGGAAGCTGGCTCCCTGCTCACCAAGGATCCCTGGAACCAGAACTTAGACCTGAAAGGAATGCGGAGCTGCCTAGGCCAACGGGTAGCTGGGTGGTACTTGTAGACAACTCGGAACTCAACGAGACTCTCAGTGACTTAGTAGAGACAGCTCCCCTTCAGAGTCCTTCAAATGACTGAGCTGGAATTTCCTCCTGGACAAATAAAATTGGGACTGAATGAACGTTCTTTGCCAGTAAAAGCAGCCCTTCCTCTCACTTGCACTTAGAGACCTCGTCATAGTCGCCTGAGGGAACTGTGATGACCTTCTCTGAGGTAGTTACCTGGCCAGACACTTCTGATTCTCCCCAAGACCCACCTCGGGGCCCTCCTTGCTTCTAACTTCCTAAATTCAAGTCCCAAACGTGAAGTACAAAGTGAGACCCCATATGAAGGTGTACTTACATTCTAAAAAAGATACATAAAAATTTTCCAATTTATTCAGACAATCTAGGGACCGTATAAGTGAGTGGACATTAAGAATATGGGATGGAAGGAGGTGGGGGAGATTGGGGGTAAACTGAGGTCAGGATGTAGTGTATGAGACAATAATTTTTTAAAAATTGAAATAAAAAAAAAAGAATATGAGATGACTTTAGATAAGGCTCAAGTTGTTGTCATGGTCCGCTAAGCAGCGATTCTGGATTTGGTGTTGTGGCTAAGGGAGACAGAGAAGGTTGTAGCAGGAGGATGGTCTGCAGAATCATGCACCAAAGAGGAAAGGTGGTTTTGATTTTGGAACCCTTTGTTTTTCTTTTCTTTCTCGTTTCAATCCTGGGGATTGTACCTCTGGCCTGCTACATGCTAGGCAAGCTTTGTACCCCTGAGCTACATTTTAGCCCTTCTAAAATCTTTTATTTGGGAATGAACAAGGGTCTCTTTAAGTTTTCCAGGATGGCCTTGAATTCACTCTGTAGCCCGGGCAAGCCTTGAACTTGGAATTTCCCTGCAGGAAGAGGCAATACTGCATCCCTGCGGTGGGGAGTGGTGTGCTGCAGGGAGGGACTCCACTGTGAAAGGCCAGAAGGGTTGGGGACTCCTGCCACACCTTCAGCTTGCCTGTTTAGTTGGCACAGGTCTTCGAGAATGACCATGGATTGTGATAACCTTAGCCAGGTTATGGCTCCGAGGTAGCTGATGGTCAAGTTATGCTTTTATTGCAAGTGAGCACATGCCCTGATACCACTGGGGTATGCGACTCTTGATCCAGCAGTGATTTTCTTTTTGTCTCAACCATTCAGCAGGTGGAATAATTAATTATACATTCATATGAGAGATGTAGGATGTGGTTCTCATCCTACAGCACACACAATTCAAGTTGGATCATAACCAAAATTTAAATTGCAAAACTATAAAACTTATAGAAGAAAAATAGACACTATCATCTTGGTTGTGTAAACATTTGTTAGACACGACCCCAAAAGCATGACCTATACATTTCAAAGTGTAGGGCTGGACTTTATCAAAATCAAGCTTTGCTATTCCAAAGGAGTCACTAAGAAAATTAAAAGATGTCCTACACATTAAAAAAAAAAAAGGATTCACTTTAAAGAAATGGTAAATCTTTGTGGGGGATAAGTATGGTTAACCAGATTTAAACATTATATAACATATATGTATCAACAAATACAAAATTCCCCCACTGACATGTATAACTTTTATGTTTAATGTATCACTTGAAACAAACTCTGAGAAAGAAAATTAAAAGACAAGCCACAACCTAAGGGAAGATATTTGAAAATCACGTATTCAATAAAGGACTTATCAGAATTTTTACAACATAATAAGAATAGCCCAACAAAAAAGGAACAAACATGTGCTAGAAAGATGACTCAGCCATTAAGAGCATTTATACTTTTGATCTCAGCACTGGGAAGGCAGAGGCCAGTGAGCTAGAGGCCAGCCTGATCTACTTAGTGAGTTCCAGGATAGAAACACTGTCTTAAAAAAAAAAAAAGGCAGAGAATTTACTGATTTTGCAGAAGTCCTGAGTTCTGTTCCCAGCACCCACGTGGATGGTTTCAAAAAAAAAAAAAAAAAAAAGTCTGAAACGTCAATTTCGGGGGATCTGGTGCCCTCTTTTGGTCCCTGTGGGCATTGCATGTATGTGGTGCACTCAAATATAAAATAAAACTAAATATTTTAAAATTAAATTTAAAAAATAAAATTAGGGGAAGGATAAAGCTGATCAAAATACACTTGTGAAAAATCTCAAAAATAGTAAGAAACTGAGAAAATAAATTATACCAGTTCTTAAAAAAAAAACAAAAACAAAAACTGAGCTCATCCTTTAGGGCTTGGCTTTTTTGTGTTCTATGCAGGCCTCTTCTATCACCTTCAGCATTCCAAAGAATAAATCATTCTTACTACTTTGAGGACTGAGACAAAAGCAACTCTGAGTTAGCACAGAGGTCTCTGTGGTATGCCTTTGATTCCCTCTCCCTTAAAACTACTGTTTTGTGATTATTCCTTTTAGCTCAGACATTCGATCAGCATGTCAGAATCTACAGGACTCTCCAGCACAGACAGCATTCTATCATGAGTATTGTCTTTCTTCTAAACCTGTAGCAATGATTACTTGGATCCAAGATTACTACACTCTGAAGACTAGAGTTTGCAGGCCAGGTCTTTTCATTTCTAGTTGAGTCTCATCCCCCTGAGTTAAATGAAGCTTGGAGCAAGCCCATTCTGTAATCCCTCCATATGCAGGGCAGAGCTGTGGAAACTCGGGTACACATACCTTTACTTCATTCAGACACACCACACATTTTGTTACGTGTTTCAAAAGTGTTTTCATTTATGTTCATAAAATATATAACCCAAATGAAGGCATGGTCATGATTGCTTTCTAAATATGTAAATTTCAACTTACCAGAGTTATCAATTAAATTAGCACTTCAAATAAGATGGATGAAACCTGAGGCAAACTATGTTCTGTTTGTACAAAGAAATCCAAAGCTGAATGTGCACAGCTCTGAAAAGCAACAGGTGCCAAATTCAACATCAGCAGAAATGTCACTTTATTTGCAATGGAAGTGGCAACTGAGATATGACTTTTGTGTCAAGCTATTTGTTATTTCTCCAATATCAATAATGATAATTAGAGAAATATAATTATTTTCCATATAATGATACTTTCCATATTATTTTCTGATAACGATAATTATTGATATATTTTGAGCTCGGTTTTCCATCATTACTTCCCTTTTGTTTGTTTGTTTTGTTTTCCCAATTTAGATCCCACCTAGTTTTTCCCCAGTAAGGAGAGTATCAGACATTGAGTTCTAAGTTATTTGATTGAAACATCTCTGAGATACTGGGTAGCTGAAATATTATCTTCCAGGAGAAATTTAGACCCAAGACAGCCATAGAATGATGTAAAAAAAAAAATAGAGGCCATTCCTGACTTAGGAATCATTTCCACAGCATCCTTATTCATCTGTATAACTCTAGGAAATCATGATCAGAGGTTCTCAACTCCTTCGGGCGTCGAGTGACCTTTTCACAGGGTTTGCATATCAGATATTCTCCACATCAGACATCTACATTTCAATTCATAACAGTAACAAAATTACAGTAATGAAGTAGCAACGAAAATAGTTTTATGATTGGGGGTCAATACAACATGAGGAACTGTATTAAAGGGTCTCAGCATTAGGAAAGCTGAGGACCACGGCTCTTGGTCTGGCATTCTACATCTTGGTCAGGCTTTGTGTATTGGTCTCCATTTGAATACTCCAGAAAGAGAGCAGCGAACCAATTCCAGCTGCATTTACAGTTAGCTGATTAAGCATCTGGATCCAGAGGAAACTGTACAACTAAAAAATAAACAATTGTGAACTAAACCCCAGGGGGGAAAAGTGCCCACTTTCTTCGCGTGGACCATCCCATTCATTATCCCCAAGCAGCTCTTTTCACAGATGCCACATGCCACATACAACCCGGAATCCATCACCTCCCTGGGTGAAGAAGGGTGAGCATGCAGAGTCTGTAGTTTCTTGTGGTTTGGTTTTTGTAAAGCCAGGAGTGACTCTCTCTCTCTCTCTCTCTGCTCCACTTGGTGCATCTAAATTGCCAAGTCATTATCTAAAACATAAAAGAATTTTCCATAGCCCTGTACACTTATCTTTTTGGTTTTCTAATAAATTAAGTTTTGCCTACCACAGACTAGTATGTACAAATTATGGGGGAGGGGAGAATTCACATAAACCTTCCAAAGAAAGGCTCAGGAGATTGTGTGTAGAAAGAGTCATATTGCCAAATAGTTATTACTCATGAGGCTGAGGATGCCTCACATTCTTCCTAAAAATAGACCTTTCCATGAAATAACACAATGTATTGTTGCTTTATGAGGTAAAGCTACAAAGGAAATTATTTTTGTCCTCTCAGGTAGTTTTTTTAATCCCACATGGGGAGAAAACAGGGAACCCAAACATCCAGAAATTCATGACGTTTCTCTTCCTCCGGATTACATTTTTGAAAGACCTTTTCCTATTACATAAAACTATATTCTGTAACCAAGGGTGTCCAGTAATGAGTGTACCAGCTCGTAGAAATTAGTGACCATCAAGCTTCCAAACCAGACTACAAATAAAGAAAGAAAGAGCTCATACTGCCCAGAAGTATACACAACCCACTTTAGAACACATTGTCTTTTTTTCACTCATATCTGTTCCAGAATCTGTGTTGGAAGGCAATGAAGTGTAACAAGAGAATCTGAGCTGCAAGAGAAAAGACCTGAGAAGACCTGAGTAAGCTCTAGCTGTATCACTTCCTGAAAATGTGACCTGGAGCAAGACAGTGTACCCCTTAGCTGCTCCAGCCCGTCTTTATAATAAAGCAATGGTATATCGCCTGCTTCCAAGTAGCAGGATCAAATGAGGTGTGAGCCCAGAGTTTAACGCATCTGCCCTATGACAGGCACTATGGAGATTAGCATGAGGAATCTTCGCTCCCACTCTTCCTGAAGAATGAAAACAGTAAAGCAGAAAAAGAAAAGAAAGAAGTGGTCATGCATAAACAACAGAAGGGGATAGTTTTTCCTGCTGACCTGGCCAGATATCAGGACCTGCTAGACATAGGACAGTGTTAGAGAATACCTCTGAGTGATTCTAAACTAATGCATCAATTAATTTCCTACCCAAGGTACTCTTCATTAGGCAACTATCCATCAGCTTCATTTTTTTCATAGTACAAACTGAAATGCCACAGTGCTGTAATATTGAAGTATTTATAATTTAAAATCCATTGTTTTATCAGTCTCAGCTCTTTTCTTTCTACCTTCCCCCCCCCCCCAATAATTAACCTAAAATCCCTAGATGACAGATGAAGACTTTAGCCTGCCTACCTACCTATGAGCTTCCTTCAAACTCATAACATGTGTATGATCCCAAGAGAGAAATTCCCACCACTGTGGTCTATTTCCAGCTCGTATACTTCACAGAGATAAAAAGAAGCTGGAGAAAAAGTCAAAAGGACCATTAAATGAATTTTTCTGAGCACATAGTTCTTAAACCTTAAAGAGTGATTCTTGGGACCAGCAACCAAAACCTGTAGCTGGACTTAGAAGCAGAGCAGTTCTGAGTTACCAGAAAGCCCAGGACTAGAGGGACCACCCAGGTGGCTTCCTGAGGATGCTATTTATCCACCTGATCCCCAGAAACAGTAGTAGCTTCCCCCTTCAATCACACCATGAGAAACAGCATGGGAGCTTTCCAGAGCCCTCATCCTGCCCTAGCCACATGAAAATGAAGAAGAGAAGAAAAAACAGCTGGGAGTGATGAAGAGGAAGCAAAGGACCCAAGGGACATCTGCTGTGTTTGATGCAGCTCTTTTGTCAGATTAGATCGCCACAAAACGAAGAAAAGACAACTTGTGGTATGAACGAGGAGTATAGTAGGGCCACAGTTCTGCCCAAGCGTGCTGCACCCCAGACAATGTTCCTAGAGATGCCCATGACTCCTGACACGCATGCCTTCCCATCAGAAACAACAGCAACATCCCCAGTTCTGAAGAAGGTCTGTAATAGCCTGGTTCCGGGGACTGTCACTAAGAAATTCCCAACATTGCACATCTATTCTTAGGGACAACACTCATGGTTTATGTGATGCATTTTCAGATGACCAACGCGACTTTTTTTTTTTTTTTTTAAGATTTGCATGTTAGGTCCAACACAGGCAAATAAAGACGTGACTTTTAACCAGTTTCATCTGACAAGAATTTAAGGGCTTCCCAAGCCATGATTTACCGACTTTCATTCACAGTTTTGTTCAGAACTATACACCAAGGCTCATATACACATTCTGTGCAAACGCCTCCAAACGTCATGTTTTCCCAACTATGGCCCCCCTTCCTGCCACCGTGAACAGGATATGACCCAACAGGATATAAAACTCCCTTGTTTTCTTCTCTGAAAGACTGATGTCTGAGCTTGATGACTTGATCATTGACCTCTGTCCGGTGAGCACAGATGACAAGAGGAAAATCCAATGACTTGAGCTGAAAAGCCTCAGTGCCGGTTAGACTTCCTGTTCTTTCTTAAGTGAATGGTAGTATAGTATCCTTCTCTTCGATAGGTTAGTTCAGTGAGGGGTGGAGCCTAATAGCAGATCTATCAAGCACTTCTGCCCAGGCTGTGCTGTGCTGGCAAGCGAGGCCCTGTGTGGCAGGGACTACAAGCCAATTCCCTCCCAACTCATCTGCTGGCTCTTCTAAGATCTTGGGGGTTGATCCGCATGGATGTATGAGGGTGTCTCTTTCTAACAGTTGTCATGTGTGTAATGCTAGGTCAGGACCCTACCGTGTGCTGGCCCTTCACGTGCACAGTAATGTTGACATTCTTGCTATGAGCTGGTGGAGTTGTGAAAGGCTGGTTCACTGGCTTAAGGTCGAAGGTTTTTGTTCCTCATCACACACCTTAAGGAACAGCAGCAGAGGAACCTAGAGGCTAAGGAATTACCAGGTATGGCCAATAGCTGACTGAAGTAAATGCAATGGAAAAGTAAGACTAGCCTAGCCCCTTTCTAGTCAACACCAGGTCCACAGAGACACGCATCATGCATCAATTTTCTGAATCCTTCTGGAACTCATTTCCACCTATCAGCTCTCCTGGTGCTTGGGGTAACCACTGGATGCAGACTGGCTAATCTGCTAAATTTCGTTTTTCCAGGACAGTCCTGGGACAGACACCAGTGCTCTGAGAGTCCCTGGTGACCATCCATATAAAACAGAGAAGTGAGAGTAGACAGGAAAGAAACAGCAATCTATCTTGAGCTGGTCTTCTTGACCTTTGGAGACAGATGTCTCATTGGTCGGTCCTCAGGCCAGCAGATTACTTTCCAGCCCATTCACATCCTCCAAGCTTTTCCCAGAGTGGTTTGGGGCTGCCCGTGATGGGTTTCAGTGAGGAAACAGCATCAGGGATAGAAAGATGACTCTATCTTATCACAAAAATGGGCAGAGACACTCAAAGGACCTTAGGAGCTTTGATTTCTACAGCTAACAGTTTATAACCCAAAATTAGAATCTTCCTCTTGTTTATTACTTGACTCTAAATTGACCTTCGGATAACTATAATCTTTTAGAACATGGTGCTTAAACAGGCTATTTAAATCTGGTTTGGAGTTTCTAAGATTTCTTGTTATTTTTGGTATAAACAATAACTGTTTATAAACAATAAATTGTCATGAATGAACCACATAGTGGAGAACCCAGAAACAACAGTGCTAACCCAGACACACACCCTCAACCATGTGATCATGAGCTGACCACATGTTCCTGAAGTACTCCTATTTATTATATACCTGAACTAGGGTGCCTACTGCAGGGTGTTCTGCTGGCTCCCTCTCTACTCCCACAAGTCAAGATTGCACTTCCCACGCAACAGGCTTCTGAAAAACATGAAAGGACTTAAATTTGAACAGAGGGACCCTTAGAGTAACATGAACTTAATAGTCAGAACTCTGACAATCATACAAACCATTCTAGAACATTCATTTTATTTATTTATTTATATGCCTTTCAGGTAAATTTGAAAATAAACATCAAATTTGAAAGGAATATCAAATCAAATTTTTTTAATGTAAGCATTACACAAATTTCTAGTTTACAATTACATCTAGAATGGTTTTTCTCAACTTTGGCCGCACATGTGACTCATGATTGTAACCCAAGAACTTTGAGAGACTGAGGCAAGAGATAGCACACACTACCCTGTTACATAGTAAGTTGAAAGCCAACCTGAGCTTTGCAGCAAGACATTGTCTTTAAAAGGGAAGCGGGAATCCATGCCTTTAAGCACTCAGGAGGTAGAGGCAGACGAATCTCTGAGTTCAAGGTCATTCTGATCTGCACAGTGAGTCTACACAGCTAGATGTACATAGTAAGACCTTGTCTCAAAAGAAAGGGGGTGGGGAAGAAACTATTTAAAAATATATAAAATAAAAAGCAGAGGTGTTTCATCAATTAAGAGCACTTGTTCATCTGGAGGACCTGGATTCAGTTCCTGACACCCATCCAGCTGTTGTCAACTGTCTGAAAGCATGATTCCAGGGGATCTGATCCTCTCTCCTGCCTCTGCATGCACTTGGCACACATGAGGTGCACATACATGCACACATGTGGGCAAAACACTCATACCATAAAAATTAAAAATAAATAAAATTAAAAAGTAAATAAAATGCCCTTGTAACAAAATACAATGGAGCCATTTTTTAAAATGAGATAGATTTACAGTTATTGCCTTGGAATGACTTTCAGGTCAGTTGAAGAGAAGTCTTTGATACGATAACAGTGCAGTGTAATCTCAACTGGGTGAATGCATATTTGTGAATATTTTGACATTGTGGAGAAGAGAAGTTAAACCCTACCCCGTGGGCTCTCATGTCCTGACTCTGCCACTTAGTCAAGAAACTTAAGTTCACCAGAAAATGATTATATCTACCTCAGAAGACTTTCCTGAAACAAGCCAAGTTATAACAAGTGTAAAATCTTTCACTTGGGAAATTGCAGCTCCATCAACATCAGAGAGAGATGGAAGAGTTCCTGTCATAAACAGGGGAGTGGGTACTCCGTGGATTTCATGTCCTCCCTTATACAGAATAATAACAATGACAATAAAGCCAGCATAAAATTTGAAAGCATTTAATTCTATCTTAGGGTTCTAACATTTTAATTTAATGGCTTCAGGTTAAGACAAATAATACAAAAGCAAGAATAACTAACAATAGCAACATTTTCCAGCTGGATTTTGCTTATGTCTTCAAAGAGATAAAGTTTGTAGGATTTTTGCCCAGTTAAACAGTGACCTCTGCTCGGGAATCTGTTGCCCTGATTTTTGAAGTTTCTGTAACTTTTGTGACTCCTACAAAGACCCATTTCCTCCTCTCTCTAAGGTGTTCTGTTTGCTCTTGCTTAATCATCAATGCCAGCACAGAGCCCATCTCCATTAAACTGTACTCTTGCATGAGCTTAGAGCTATTCCGTGCTTTTGTATGAGAGTTTACAGTTGTGCGTCTCATGAACTGATGATGACATTCTGTCCAAAGAAAACAGTTCAAACTGAGCTGTTCTGTTTCTCCGTGAGTTACAAACAGAGACCTTAAGCGGCATTGTGCGTGGGTGGGGGAAGATAATTATTAAAAACAATGGGCAATTACAGACATGAGTGAGAAAGGGATTTTCAGATCTTGTATTATTTCTCCATTCAGAATCCATTGCTAATATGTTAGTAAATTTCCTTCCAGATTTTTTTCTTATAGTGTTATTTTAGGTAGTGGTAGTCATGTTATAGACACGAATGAGCAAATTGCCTTTTCCCCTGATAGTGGAGCATAAACATACTATCATATTTTCAAAAAAAACATTGTAAGTAACTAAAGTTTTAGAAAACATTCATAGAGTGTTAAAGTTTTAAGTATCATGAATAGACACTTATAATTTTAAACATTTCATTCATTAAATTTTGCTTGGTATGTGTGTGGAGGGGTTGATGTATACCCTAGTGCATATGTGTGTCCATGCATGTGGAGGACAGATGACCTCCAGTGTTATTCCTCAAGCACCATCTTGTTTTCTAAGGAGGCTAGACAGACTGGCCAACAAACACAGAGACCCTCTTTCTCCACCTGCTAGTGCTGGGATTACAAGCATGTGCTTCTGGGCCTGCTCTTCCACATAGGTCTCCAAACCAAACCCAGGTCTTTATGTTTGTAAGTCACTTTGCTGATTGCACAATCTCCCCAACCTATCTCCCCAGCCCAAAGTTCTGTGCATATAAAATTTCTTCAGCTCTTGCATGTATAGAATAAAGAGAAAGAAAGGAGCTGTATCCAAAATCATGAAATGATTGTGGTTTTATTTAAATTTTTTAAATTTATTTTAGGTTTTCATGAATGAGTAGTATATTTACATCATCTCCACTCCACCATCTCCCCACCCTAATCCCTCCTGTGTACCCATCCAACTCCCTCTCAAACTCAGACATCTTTTTCTTTAATGACTATTGTTACATATGTGTGTATGTGTGATGTAGCCTGCTGTGTGTGATGAGGTGGTTATTAATGGGAACATCTGAGTCCATCTTTCTAACTACTTATTTCCACTGAGGCTGGCATAATAAATTAATATACCTTCTTACAATAATATGTCTATTAATTCTTTGGGAATTTCATACACTGTATTTTGATGATATTTTCCTCCCAGATCTACTCCTGCCTCCCTAGCCCCTCAGCTTCACATTCTTTCTCTCACTCTGTTTCTTTTTAAACCAATCGAGTCCAATTTGTGTTGCCTAAATACCCTTTGGTGGGTTTTTCCTGGAGTGCGGTCAACTTACCAGAGGTCACACCCTTAAAGAAAACCCACCCTTCTTCTCCCGGAAGCCATCAAATCCCAACAGCGCCTCAGCTAGAGGTGAACTTCATGACCACTGACAGGATGTATTCATTCATCTATACTCACATTCCAAAATGATGTAAAGCAAATTTCTAAAGTGTACAGGTAAACAATTTTAATTAGAAAAATAAGGTTAGAATGTGAAAGTAAGAAAAACAACAGCTAGCATCCACTGAACACTTGGTGTGTGTCAACGGCAAGTCCACCATAGACAATTTCATTGAATTCCCACAGAAAAGTATTAGGTACCATTGTGCCAATTTACCAATGAGAAAACATGCCTGGAGAGCTCGTCAATAGTCCAATTTCATGAAACCAGTAAAAGAAGAGAATATTCCATTCTGCACTTCTGGAGTTGAAGCCAGGGTGCAGTTGAGAATGCCTGCAATCCCAGCTGCCTGAAGACAGAAGCAGGGAGATCTCGTTTAGGGCCAGCCTGGGCAGCTTAGCAAGATTTCATCTTCAAAATAAAACAAACAAACCTGGGCTGGGCGCTTCAATCGATGCTTTCTTCCTCTGCAAGTTCACATGTCTTCTTTTGTGACATTGACAATTACGTCTAACACCCATATTTCTGTCTTTCTCCCTACAGCTTTTATGATCAATACTTCAGAATAAAGATACAAACGTTTTGGAAATATTTACAGAAAATAGTGATATTTTATTTTGGGTTCAGATAATTCCCCATGAATCCATGTCCAATAGCCATGTGTTTCCCGTGAGTCTTTGCATCATTGGGAAGTTCTGCCCGTGCATGACCTTCTGGGAACTTAACAGTCATTACCAATTACATCGGTGAAACTTTTCTGTGAGGGGATGGGTAACAAGTTCGGGGCTACAATTTGAGCTGGAAACATGTAGTGACTCTCTGTGTTTATAGTTATCATTTATAATTTATTTAATTTACCTTTTGATGTTATTCTATTTATGTCTCTATGTGAAAACTTGCTCTAACAAGAACTAACTCCATTTATTATTTCCATATTCTCTCACTTTACAACACATTCTGAATTCTTGCCTCTGTGATGTACAGTATCCTCAGGCCCCTTGAGTTTGCTCCCCAGAATTGTACCTTGCCCCACCATACCTCTAATAGGTTTGTTGACCTAGTATTCCCTTTCAAGTTTATTTATGTGACAGGTGGAGCTCAGTGGCAGAGCAAATACTTAGGGTGTAAGAAGCCATGGGATCAGTCCCCAACACAAAAACAAGAAGAAAAGCAATGGGGTTTTGCCTAAATGTGCACATAGAGACAGTTGAAGGTGCTTTTTGCCAAGGCTTCTACCCAACAAAATGGTCCATTAGATTTATTTTGAAGTCAATTAATTAAATTAGAAAAAAAGCACACTTTGGCAAGGCTCATCTTTCCCCATGATGCCTTATGTGGTGCCATTTCATTTCTGTCACAGAGGTTCTCTCTTCTTTTGCTTCCACCTTAGTTCCACTTTGGATCCTCTTTTCCTGGGGGGGGGGGGAACTAAAACAAAACACTCAAATGGAAGACAAGATGGCTTTTATTTAATATAGCTGAGAAATCGTGGCTCAGCTCTCATTAATCAAAAAATTAGTAAGAGTTTACCCAAGAGGCCCGGGTTCTGCCAACCACTCACATTGCCTGGTTAAACAACATTTAGAATATGAGGGCCATGTGCTCTACTTAAAGTTCTCTGGCTCCATCCTCTGGTTTAAGCTGAAGAACTGGGCGAAAGTCCACAGAACAGGGCTGGGACTTCAGGGAGTGAAATCGGACAAGTGGGCACGGGCGGGGCACGGGATTCCAGCAGCCTCTGTCGCCTTTCACTTCTCACCCGGGCCCCAGCTGGTCTCAGAAGACTGACTAGGGAAAGGCCCCACTCCTCCGCTAAGACTTCCACCTCAGGACCTGGGGATGGGAAGTCTTCCGTCTGGCCTGGCAGACCTGGCCCTTCCTTGCTTCTCTGTGTTGCTCTTAGGTATTCAGAAGATCTGCAAGCTAGAGCACTTTGGCAGCAAAATGCCATGTGCATGTTCCTACAGCCCCTCTAAAGGGGTGGTCAACTGAAGGAATCTTCTATCTGATAAGTCAGTGGGGTCGTGACCTGCACACTAGCACGTCCTGTTGTTCACCGTCTAGACTTGCAGCCCACTGTCCAGCATCGGTTCAGAGGCACCCAGAAAAGCCTCAGGACAACACAATAGGGCCATTACAATAGCCAAGATGAGCTGAAAGTAAACAGATGAAAGCAACTTCGGGGAAAATAATTGCGTATCATTAATATGGAAAAAGCTGAATGCGTGTGAGATTTAATTCTAACATCTTTGTGTGTAATACTAAGAAGCAGAAAAAAATCTATTCTGGTTTAGTACTGCTTACATTTAGTAGATGCTTCAGTATCTTGATTATTGTTTTTTAAACTTGTAGCACCAAGCTTTTAAAAACAAATATTAAATCATCAAACTATGAAGAAAGGGTGGGCAATGATGAATTATTCATTAATTGTCCTAGCTAACAAAAGGGGAGAGAGTGTCCTTGTTTAGAAATGGTTCTAAGGAGGCTAGAGAAAAGGTTAGGTGGTTATAACGCTTTCTTCTCTTCCAGAAGACCCAAGCTCACTTATTGGCACCCGCACGGTGACTCACAACCACCTGTAACTGCAGTTTCAGAGGCTCTGAGCCCCTCTTTGACCTTCACAAGCACCAGGCATGCACATGGTGTGTATACATACATGCAGGCAAAATATTCATACACATGAAGCAAAAATAAATACCCAAAAAAGAGAAATGGTTCTAAAATAAAAATATGCAAGAGTATACAATTCAGAATGAGAGATGGAAGAAAACAGAAACTAAGGTGTTGGGACACATAAAGAGAAAACAGTGACGGGGTTGTATCTCAGCTGCTAGAATGCTTGTCTCCACACACAAAGCCCGTCTATCCCCAGTGCTGCATGCACTGGGTGTGGTGGCTCATGACTGTAATCCCAGAACTCAGGAGCTAGATAGAGCTAGCATGGTCAGGAGTTCAAGGTTATCCCCTGCCACATGGTGAATTCAAGGCCAGCCTGGGATACATAGACTCTGTCTCTCGTTAATTAATCGACAGAAGAAAATACAAGAGTAGATGCAGCAGGGACAGAAAGAGGTACACACACAAAAACAAGAAAACCCCGGGATGCCCATTGAGTCAGCAGGAGGAACTACATGCTTCAAATGCAAGTTCTGGGGCATCTGAAGTTACCTTTGAGATCAGAGCCTATTATCACTCCACACAACGTTCCTCACAATAAATCTCAAAATGGTTTCCCAGCATGCATGTGTCTAATAATGATGACATGTCAGAAGAAAGAAGAGGCATATATATCTCCTATGCCAGAAAATCACACCGCTGTTTCATCACAATGCTGTTTGTTTTTGAAATATCATATATATATATGATATATATATATAATCTCTATATGTAAATAGATATATTATGCCTTACAGGAGGCCACAGTCTGCATTTCCTTATGCCGGCAGGGCTACACCAAGCTCTGTGAGCATCTCTGTGCTGTGTCTCACTGGCAGCATTAACTCACACCTGCAGATGATCTCCCACCTGAGCCCTTTCCTGCCCCATCCTGAGTGGATATTCACCAGTTTGTGCATTTTACTTCACCATGGCCTTGTTTCCTGTCACTTAACACATGTCCAGGAAAATAACCTATACTCAGAATCAGAGAACAAGCATATAGAAGTAGTGACATAGGGCCGGGCGGTGGTGGCGCACGCCTTTAATCCCAGCACTTGGGAGGCAGAGGCAGGCCGATCTTTGTGAGTTCGAGGCCAGCCTGGTCTACAAAGTGAGTCCAGGACAGTCAGGGCTACACAGAGAAACCTTGTCTCGAAAAACCAAAAAAAAAAAAAAAAAAAGAAGTAGTGACATTAGTCTTCCAACAAACATTCATATATAATCCCACACATATATACATGCTCGTACGTTTAGATATATGTACACATATATCCACAAATACACATAAGAGATATGCAGATAAATGAATGATATAGATGGATGGGTAGATGTATAGATTCAAGGTTTTGGGCACTCTATGTTGCCTTCAAGACAAATGTTTGAAAAAGAACAAAGTTAAATCATCCAGCAATTTGACACTTTGAGGGCATTGTAAGTGTCACTGAAGCTAAGAAAGTGTGACCAGAAACTGGAGAGTTCAGCTGCAGTGATGCATACCCGCATATAAGTCATGACTGAGGGGATGGGATAGCCCTGAATGGAAAGGACTGCTCAGCCGGCAACTGCATCTCCACATGTCTCACTCACGGTGTTCTGTGTTCTGAGCCTGAGCCAGACGGTAGGACGCCATCACAAAGCTTTTGTCAAACAGATACTGCTGGGTGCATTTTCCAGGGTTTCCGTTTTCTGGGGAGCTCAAACAACAGCACGTTATTTTCTCACAGCTCTGGAGGCTTGCAGCGCAAAATGCTTGCTTGCTTCCCAGACCCTTGAGTTGCATGTGTTTCCTCCTCCCCCACCCACCCCGTGTCTTCACAAGACCTTTGTTCTCTACAAGCTATGACCAAAACCCTTTTTATATTCAAAACAAAACAAAACAAACAAACTGAGACTGAGTCTTACCTGTGCCACCCTAGACTCCAACTTCCTTTGAAGCCAAGACTGTTCTTGAACTTGTGATCCCCCTGCCTCCCCTCCTAAGTGCTGGGATCACAGGTGGGCACCCCCACATCAGTGTAAGCAGTGTTCGAAATCAGGGTTGGGGCTTTCTGCTCACCAGACAAGTACTCCATCAAGTGAGCAGCTTGCCCGGCCCCCACGATAGACAGGATGAACGCCCTCCATAAAGTTCCTCACTTTAATGTAACCCTGAAATTAAAAGGGCTAAATTAAAAACCCCATCTCCAAATACTGAGGTGCTAGGCACGGGGATGTCTACCTGTGAACTGGAGGAGGGGCACAATTTAGTCAGCAGTTAAGTAAACTTCAGTTTACTTAAGTTACTCTAGAACGGTCACTCACCAGTCTGGAACTCTTACCGTGGCTATTTCAGAGTGTAGATGGTACTTGGTCCCTGGCAACGGAAGTGGAAGCCACTGCAAATGAAAGATGTATGACAGGCTGGGAAGCAAAGAACAGAGGAACTCCTCTCTACGGGTTTCTTTCTCCACTACCCAATAGGTAAAATCACCATATTATAAGCATATATATATATATACTGCAGGAATCGAGTCAATTAGTACAACCTCAACAGCTGTTTGTAGGAGGTCATATTTTGGAGCAGAGTTTTCACACTGATCAGTCTGGGAAGCCCTGAAATGCGCCTATTTAATGTCACTCCAGAAGGTTCTGCCCTGGAGCCACAGCATTAGAGATGATGAGTAGGTTCTTCGGGGTCTGTTTGCCCCCCCCCCACCAAAGAATCATATGAACCCAGCTCCTCACCCAAGCTCATTCACTAAATAGTGTGGATGAACTCTGCCATTTCCTATAAGTTAAAGGGGTCTCTTTGGTATCTTAGTTAACTGAATCTTTCAAAAAGTATCACACCAATCAGCAGTTACTGAACTTGTTTGAGACTCATTTACATAGCAGATGTAGAAAAAGTCTCATTTAAGTTGGAATTATAAAGACAAGGACACTGAAGCTAACAAAGGATATGGTAAATTTGGCAGAACTCACACAGCTGTCATGTGTTGGAGTCTGACCTCAAAGCTGAGTTTGCCTAACCTCACATCTTCCTGGCCAGTGAGGTAAGGGATCATTAACTAATCCCAGATAGTGCTGAGTTTCATAGTATATTAAATATGTTAGACAAGTTAAAGAATTGGTAAGATGTCACATCCATTTAATAGCTTTTGACAGATCGTACAGCATTGGAGCAAACATCCATATAGGATCTAACTGCCTTCATTTTTAAATTATTAATATTTAATATGTAAATAATAAAAATATAGATAAAAGAAGATAATGTGCAGAATCAATGAAAAAAAACCTACATGTTCCTTTTTTTTAACAACAGACAATGGATTACATTGCCATCTGCTGTTAGAAACTGGTAACTACATTAGCCTTCCCGGAAAGGGTTTTTCAAGGTTTTTAGAGGACAGTGGGTGTAGTTCTGTGAAAGAATCTAACTCATGGTATAATATAGCTCATGTAAAACATGGATTTGGACTAACAGGGGAAATAAGAATTATAGAACTAAAGGGAAATAACATTGATAATCTCTCTCCAACTTTTTTCTCCTTTGCTTGTTATTTACTTGCTTTGGGCATTTAGTTTTCATACAAATACCACGTGACTTTTTTAATCATAGGTTTTTCAGAGCAGGGTGAATAAAGAGTCTGGCTTTCCCATCTCTTTTATAAACAGGCTCAGAGAGAAAGGAACCAACCCCTGCCCCCAGTCTAGGTTTTCACACTGATGACAATTACTTTTTCTCTGTGCATACCAACGTGTTCCCTTGTCACCTTCTTTCTCAGGTTTTCTTTTGGCTTCACTTCACAAAGAACAGAAAAAAAGTTGTTGGGTTGCAAACTTCAAGATAATTCAGCCAATTTCTCCTGAGAAAATCTCCATATAAGAAAACTTAAATCAAGCCGGGTGTGGTGGCGCACACCTTTAATCCCAGCACTCGGGAGGCAAAGGCAGGCGGATCTCTGTGAGTTCAAGGCCAGCCTGGTCTACAAAGTGAGTCCAGGACAGCCAGGGCTGTTACACAGAGAAACCCTGTCTCAAAAACAAAAAAAAAAAAAGAAAAGAAAAGAAAACTTAAATCTGAGCCAAGTTGTGGGGGTGGTTAGCGGTTTTCCTGACTTTGCAACTCCAGGCATCTCCTCCAGATGAACAGGTTAACTGTTGGATGGAAGAGGAGAAAAAGGCATAGATAATCTGATAGTTAACCTCTTTTTAAAAATGATTTATTTATTTTTATTTTATATACATTGGTGTTTTGACTACGTGTGTGTCTGTCAGATTGTTTGGGACAGGACACAGTTGTGAGCTGCCATGGGGTGCTGATAGTTAACCTTCCCACTGTGATACAATGGAAAGATGCCTGGAAGTAGGAAAGTGCACCTGTGGGTTTATCTGTGAGGTGCCTCCATGGATTAATATTGAGGGGATACCCACTTTGCGGTACGATTTTTTGTTTTTTGTTTGTTTGTTTATTTTTCGAGACAGGGTTTCTCTGTGTATCCCTGGCTGTCCTGGACTTGCTTTGTAGACCAGGCTGGCCTTGAACTCATAGCGATCCAACTGCCTCTGCCTCCTGAGTGCTGCGATTAAAGCCATTCGAGCAGAGCATCCATTTTGAATGCGGACTTCGCCAGCTAAAGGCTGGGGGCTCAGATGGACCAAAGAGGGAAGAAGGAGAAAGCCCCTGATTCTTTTCCTTTACTGCTCGCTAACTCCTTCAACTATGATGGATCAAAATCTCTAAAATCATGAGTCAAAACAAATCTTTCCTACTTTAAAGTCGACATTTATGTGGGTATCACGGCGATGAAAAGCTCACTGGTGAAAAGCATAATCAAATCCAACAGTAGTTTAGGAAATAAAATGTAAGTTGGTTTCCTAGAAACATGTGCATATATTATTTCTGAGATTTATATGAGATAATTGGTACGAAGCAAAAGCAGAAGATATCCCTGTTTTTCAGTGATCATCATAAATTCAAATGTAGTCTTACCTTTCAGAGCAAACAAATGATGTTTGTCCAATTGGACAATGAAAGTACTGGCCTGAAGTCCAAGAAGAGGCTGGCATCTGACCTAATGGGTCTCAGTCTTGTCCTCTCTGACATTACCCAATCTTCAAAAACCCTGTTTCAGCTCGTCCTCTCTTCAAGGCCGTTGATGCGAACAGGATCCGGAAGTGGACATTCATAGCTAACGATTGAGCTATTAGTCACGAGTCCTCTTTCGGGGTCATTTGTATCTTAAGTTTTCCTTCAATATATATTCTAAAGTTTATTTTGCTTTGTCTATTCAACAAGTTGTAGATAGGATTAATCAGTGGGGAAGACACAGGGAAGGAGGGGTTTCCAAGTGCCTTGGTGATTATTTCTCGATCTCTTAACACCTTACATATTTCATTAGAAAGTCCGCTTAACATGCCCTTCAGCAGCACTTTCCAGGGTTGCTTGTTGTTGTATTATATACATCAAAACACATCTGCCGAGGGGCATTTTCTCCAACAAGCATCTCAAGGTGAGACCCCTCAGGGCCAGGTCTCCAGAACCACAAAGAATTGCTCTCATACTTAGAAAGAGGAAAATGGTTTCTCAAGACTGATGTGTGCCACATAAATAAGACTTGAGTGGTGAGTTAAAGTAGGAAGTTTCACTGGGTCATTCACACATCCATGGGCCATTCAAATGCATGAGACAGGAGATTTTTTTTTTTTGTGTGTGTGCATTGGTGTTTTGCCTGTATGTATATCTGTGTGAGATGGAACTGGATGGAGTTACAGACAGTTGTGAGCTGCCATGTGGGTGCTGGGAATTGAGCTCAGGACCTCTGGAAGAGCAGGCAGAGAACCACTGAGCCATCTCCTCAGCCCCCAGAGACAGGAGATTTGACTGTAGTGCAAATACTGCAGCTGCTGAAATCACTCCTGCCTGCCTCTCCAGCTACATCTCTTCACTGCTTAATCCGCACTGCTACTAAAGAGAGCCAGTAAGCATTCCTTCTAATCGCTGTATTCCCCATGCCTAATAGAGCTTTTTGTTCTGGTTTCATCTTTTTTTTTTTCCTGCTTCATTGCTACTCTCATACTCATCTCTATAAATATAAATATACATATTGCACGTATTTAAACCCCTCAGTCTATCTGTTCTAACACTAATTTGTTTTAGATGCTGTAACTCAACTGTGATCTTTCTGTAGTTGGACAACGTCTATTTGGAAGGATCTTGGAGGATAAATTCAGGGTCCTCTGGAATTCCAGCTACTCACTCTGAGAAGCATGCATTCAGGAAGGCCCTGAGATTTAAGAGTGGGAGGAAAATAATTAACCTACAAGGAATTCCACCCCGCACGCCAGAGATCCACTATGATTCCCCTCTACCCATCCCCTGACTACTTTTAATATTTGTATTATTGTTTTAGTTTTTATACATACGTACAATATATTTTGATGATTTACCCCCAACTCTTCCTCCATCCTATTCCCCCAAAGCTCAGGGAACATCCCAGAAGCGGAAGCGGAAGGATTGTACGAGGAGAGGTCAGGAAGGATCAGGGCAAAATATTATCTTCTGAAATATGAGGGACCACTGCATTTAGGAACTCAGAGTAGTTGTGGTTGCTTACTTAAAGCCTGTACAATATCAAACCAGTCAGTGTTGCCACACGGCGTGAAGAAAGACTCTCGCAAGTCCTCTCCCCAAGGGAAGAGCTATTAGCCATTGGCGGCTTCTGGGCAGGAAGGAGAGTCAATTTTCTTCAAGAAAATGGGTAGCCCCTGGGAGGTGACTCACGTCGCACCGCTCTCCCTGATCAGCGATAATAGCAGTTCATAACTTGATGCTTGTCACAAAAAGCTGGTGACGCTCTCAGGGCAGGGTTCTGCACCCAGAAAGCGCCACTTACCTGGGTGTGACACACCCCTGCAAGCTCCCCGCCCTCAGGAATGATCCCCGAGGCCTTACTTCCTACTCCGGGCGCTGGCAGCCCGCCCAGGCGGCGCACAGTGACCAGGTGCACTTCCTGGGAGCCCCGGCTGCATAGGTGCCACCCCAGCTCTCAGCAGGTCCTCGGAAAGACACCGCGGAGAGGGCAGGCCTAAGGGACCAGCTCCCCCGACCGCTAGGCGGCGCTGCGCCCAGGCTGCCCCGCGTGGGCCACCTGGCCGGGTCACTGCACCTCTGTCCCGTGTGCACCGCGGCCACCGCGGCTCCCAATCCCTGTCCCAGCTGCCGCGTGTACCATGCAGTGCCTGGGCGCCGAGTACCTGGTAAGGACGATAGCCTGGGCCCTGAGGGAAGCGACCTCTGCAGGTACCTGCAAAGGCAGGACGCTTCTGCTTCCTCTGTCCCTTGGGAATCAACCACTTTCTCCATGTCACCGGTCCTTTAAGGACACCTGACCTGGAGGACCCTGTACCCGACACAAGTGTTGGGCCGAGGCTAGGGGAGGGAATGCTCTTACCCCCAGTAAGAACTTGGCACGCACTCTGCAGAGAGCAGGTCTCCCCATTGAAAGCGGCAGGTGGCAAAGTTGAATTGCTTTAAGCAGTCTTTGGATAGGTTTGTGTTCGGTTGATTTCACCTGACTGTTTCTCTTGCTTTTCTCAACTCTCCATTTTTCTGGAAGGTTTCTGAGGAGAAAACACCAAGGCAGAGACAGTGGCGACCCCAGATTTCTAGAAAATGCACAGATACGGCGTGGCTAGTCCTGTTCTTTCTCTTTTGGACTGGTTTGGTAAGTATGGCTGCTTGGCAGGCGTGAGTCCCTGTTGTGTGTGTATCCAGACACAAGTGTGTCTTAAATATTAATCATTTATGCTGCAAGGACAGACTTCTACGATTGGTTCAGCATGACCGTGGGTTAGGAAATTCTTACTCTGGGATTTCACAACCTCCCAGACTCTCTCAGGAGACTGTCTTCTTGCCATAGACCAATATTTTATTGGGTAATTCCATTAGGAAATGGAGAATCACAGTTTGTAGCAGTGTCTTTTCCTTAGTAAGGGTGCTGTGAATTCTTTTGCTATCCAAACTCTCAGAGTGGAAGTCCTTTTATATTTGCTGTGTCCCTCAGTCAAATATTCCTAAACATTTGCTGTTTTCTAACCAAGGAAAAATCAAGAAAGAATTAATTAGAAAGGATCATTTTTTTTAACTGTGTACACACAGACACACATACATACATACATACATGTGTGCACATCCTTGATCTACTGCGTTTAGCAACTGAATGCAAGCCCTGTCATTACATACTTTCACATATACATGATTATTGCAGACCCCATCAGACCCAGCTCTGTCAACTCCAAGAGTCGAATCTTGACACTCTTTTTCTTAAAGCTTCATTCACCTTTTTCAAAGGCTGTGCTAATTAATGAAATCACCCATGCCAGGTTGGGGCATGCTATGTACAGCATAGTAAATTATTAACTCACAGTGCCCTATAATATCTGCCTAATACTAACTACCTTCGTTGAAAAGACTTTAGTTTGAATTGACCCTGAAATACCACATTTGTTCTTCCAGAGTAAAGAAGGTGTTTAGCCGGGCGGTGGTGGCGCACGCCTTTAATCCCAGCACTTGGGAGGCAGAGGCAGGTGGATCTTTGTGAGTTCGAGGCCAGCCTGGTCTACAAAGCGAGTCCAGGACAGCCAGAGATATTCAGAGAAACCCTGTCTCGAAAAACCAAAAAAAAAGAAGGTGTTTATTCAATTTTTAACTTTCCGAGTGGTTTTGCATAGACTTGGTTAGAGACGCAGTGGAAGGATGGGCCTGAATGTTTTATTGTTGTTGCGGCTGCTGCTTCTCATACTGAGGCTCTCCAAACTCTCCTTAACAACTATGGCTGTGTACCTACCAAGCCTTAGTACCTCCCTATCAACGGTTACTGTTTTCTCCAATTCTGCTGTTACGTAAATGCAGGGAGCAGCTGTCCCTCCTGGGCTGTTAATGTCATTTAATGACCTGCCCTGGCCCCTCTGACCGTCCAACTCTCAGGCTAGCAGCTGCTTAGGGAGAAGATCAGAGATGGCCCCTCACAGCCTGAAGAATTATGAGCTGGCTGAGACGTTGCATGCCCTGAGCTGGAAACTGCAGAGAAAGTACACTTTGTTTGCAGGATAAATCTAAAGGTTTCCACATGCCCAGACTCTCTGCACTGTGTTTAGTCACATGAGTTCTTTCTTAGCTGACTGACTTCTTTCGTCTTTTCCAAAAGTTTTAGCCACAGATACCTATTGAAAGCAGGACAAAGTGTGTGTGTGTGTGTGTGTATGTGTATGTGTGTGTGTGTGTGTGTGTGTGTGTGTGTGTGTGTGTGTGTGTGTTTCCACTGTCCGTCTTCTAGGTCTTGTGATGCATATACCAACTGACCAAGTGTAGGACAGGGTTATTATTGATGGTCCTGCCCTTAGCTGGGTCTGAACAGAGAGGCTTAAGGGAGGATGCCAGCCTTGCAAGCAGGGCTGGTCCCCTGCAAATAGAAAGAGCACCAGCCTATGCTTATGCCTGTATGAAATACACAAACAGAAAGTAAGCCTGAAGTTCTGAATGACGCCTGCTTCTACTTACCCTCCGGTGTCCTCTCCCACCTCACCCTTTCCCAGTTATCTTTCAATGCTCCCATTCCCCAGACCCAGCTTAGAGTGGCTGCATTTGAAGCCACGGCACACTAACACACACTTCCTGTACCTCTCCTACTGGACTCTGAGGCCAGGAGCTTGCCCGGCCTTAGCTTAACAAAAGAAAATCAGGGCACAGGAATTGGTGGAGGGAAGTGCATTCGTTTACAGCTTTGGGTAGAAATGGAGGGCAAAAGTCGTTAGTTTTCTCTCCATCTTTTCTGTTGTAATCTTACAAGTCAGGAAAACAAAGCCAGGAAATATTCCTATGTGGCTTGAGCTATGTGAAAGATAATGCAGTGTGAAGGCTCTTCCTGGCAGACAGAGACCCCTGTAGTGGGAGGGAGTACGTGGGATCCCCTAAGAAAGTTTTAATTCTGTGAGGTCCATTTTTCAAGGGTCGTGTTATGTTGCTCAGCATCTCTCATGTGGGATTAAAATTGCAGTGATGGTTCACAGTGCTAGTGATGTGGAGGGCACGTAGGTAGGTACACAGAACCACACTTCCGTCCACTGCCTTGAAGTGAAGAGAAAGTGATCCTGTCTCTTAGCAAAGGTGACCTGTAAACCTTAAAAATCTTATTAATGGAGCTGAGTAAGAACTTGAAAAGTGGGAAGGGACACAGGTCTCC
Organism: Lophiomys imhausi; assembly: GCA_907164525.1. Taxonomy (NCBI): domain Eukaryota; kingdom Metazoa; phylum Chordata; class Mammalia; order Rodentia; family Muridae; genus Lophiomys; species Lophiomys imhausi. Next base: position 11,859,902 of record CAJQZJ010031998.1, on the reverse strand, counting down.
TCTCCCATATAGTCTCCAGTTGATAAGTCCTGTTCCTTTGAGGACTGCAAAGTCTGGGATCTTCCCCTGAGCCTTTGTCCAATCCTGGTGGAGGGCAGAAGCCATCAATAACAATAAACCTGGGGGTTGAATTTTGAGAGTAGGCACTAGGCTCTGTTTATCTTTGTGTCCCCTGTAACAGTCTTTGGCATGCGCTGAGCACTTGAAGAATATTTAATGCTCTCTCATTTTGTTTTCTTGAGACAGAGCCTCATGTAGCCTGGGCTGTTCTTGAACTCCTCCTGATCCTCATTCCTCTGCCTCCCGAGAGCTGATATTTCAAGCATGCACCATCTGCTCCGCTTATTACTTTTATCTCAGAATTGACAATGAATGTAAAGCCTCTGAGATGAATTGACTTTAAGGCAGTATAACTTGGATCATATGGCCATACCTTATGTTTGTTAGCGGATAGGATCTCATAGCCCCTGTCCCGGAATAAGACTGCCAGTACCATAAACTTTCAGGCGGCATTCTGTATATGATAGACTTAGAAACAGCCACACACTAAGTTTGTGCTATGAGAAGAAAACTTGACAGGGGACTGACAGGTGTGTGCAAATGTTGTGGTTGTTTGGACTGAAATTTCAAATATTCTACACTCTCTATAAAAGGGGGTTTACAAAATAACAATAACAATGACAACAAAATTACAAAAAAAAAAAACCCTGTTGATTGCAAGATGCCCTTGTCAAACAGAATCCAAATTCTTTTTTTTTTTCTCATAAGTTCTCTAGTTTGTGAATTTTAAGCAAGCAATCCAATTAGTCCTTCAGACTGTGAGAAGTGTGTTGATCAGTGTCAATCGTGTAGGCTTGATGAGGTTCCCTAACTTTAAGACAAAAAGAACATTTTTAAAAGAACGACAGAATGCTTGATAGCTCAGGCAGTAAGTGTTGGCATTGCTGGTAAGAGGACTTGAATTTGACTGGAGGTGAAGACAGGTGGAGACAGACAGATCCTTGGGGCTGACTGGTTAGTCAATCTAGCCTACTTGGTGAGTTTCAAGCCAGGGGAAGACTGTATCTCAAAAAAACCAAAGTGGACATTGTCGGCAGATCAACAGCCAAAGTTGTCCTGTGACCTCCACACATTCGCTTGTGTGAACACATGTGCACCCACACACACGCACACACATAGGAAAATACACACGTATAGCCTTGATGCCTTTAGATAACCCAGACATGCTGAAGGCATAAAATGAAATTGTCCCAGTGAAGTCTGTCTGAAAAATCAGAGTGACAGTGACAGTCTCCATAAAAAGACAAAGAAGATGAGAATCTGAACGTGTCGAGGTGCCCTCCCTGCTGACCAGCATTCACAGAGCTGGACCCTACCTGGGTGGGTGGCATTGCTGCTGGGGGAGGGAGGGCTGTGGCGCTGTAGGGGCTCCTCCCTTACCTGCTTGTTTCACACCAGCGTCTTCAGGGATGTGAGGGGCTGTGGTTTTCGGTAGTCCCATGCCCTTGGGTTTTACCAGGTGTTCATCATGGGCTATTCCATGGTGGCCGGGGCAGCAGGAAGACTCCTGTTCGGCTATGACAGCTTCGGCAACGTGTGTGGCAAGAAGAACTTCCCAGTGGAAGGGGCCCCCCTCTCAGGGCAAGACATGACTCTGAAAAAGTAAGTCTTTTGAGGTGGGTCTCCAGCCTAGAGAGGGGGTGTGTTCTCAAAACTTTGCATTCATTTAAGAGCTCGGCAAATTTTCCTATTTGAAACCCACTCAGCCCATCTGAAAATGGAGGGAGTGAGCAGCTGTAGAACCAGCCAGTACCAGGTTTGAGTTCATCCTCCACTGTTTCTCAGCTCTCTGTCAGGGCAGAATCTTTGGCCTCTCTGTCATTTGCCTGTGTCTCCAGGCTGTTCTAACGCTCCCCTGAGATTCTGCATAAGCTAAGGCTTAGCAGATGTTCATTGTTCCCATGACACTGTCTCTGACTCAGGCAGGTAGTGTGCATTCCGTTTTGGGGAGGAAAAAGTGAGCTGGTGGTGTCCTGGGTTGAGAGAGGAGGGGGAATGCGGAGCTCTTGTCTGTTGGAACAGTTTCCCGAGGCTGGTGACAGGGATGGTTGCACAGAACCATCTGTGAATGTAGTGCCCCTAACTGTGTACTGGGAATGAATAAGGAGGCAAATTGGGTGTATATTTTAACATAATTTTAAATTTTTAAACAAAATAAAGTCTGTGTGTGGCATTCACCCAGGAAATCTGCCCCACCATTTCTCTTGCACAAATTTCCTTCCTCCCATCCCCGGTGGATGGCTTCTAGACCCCTTCACTACCTGCTCCCCTTGAAGTCATCCCCTGGGTTCCTATGACTTTAGTGGCCTATATCAGCCGTGGGTTGGGGAGCTGAGTTGCCCCTGACAGCACATGGCCGTCCGATGACAACAGCCAGTTTTGTGACTGGGTAGCTGCAGGAAAGGTTTTCCTGGCTGCCCTGGCTCTTATGCTGCCTTAAATCTTCAACCTCAGCTCCCTCCTTCCCATGTGTCATTTCCCTGAGGTCTGCTGTTCTCTGAAATATATTTGAACACTTCGGAGCAGTTTCCATTAAGTAATTCATGTGTCTGTTTCTAGCACACCACGGGCAGTTTAATCAACCTTTCTCTTCCCTGGTGACTTCCCCTCTAACTCCTGTTATACTCCCCACCCCTCCCAGTTCTTGGATGTGGAGCCTCAGAAAGGAATTGTCTGTGGCTTTGAATGTGGCTTACAAGATGTCCTCAGTTGGTGTAATAAATGTTCAGTTATTAGGAAGCATTTGGCTAAAAGGGTTTGCCTTAGACATTACCCCATGTGGTGGTATGTGATAAATTTTCAAAGCCCACAGTTAAACCAGTGAGAGACATGCCTTTATTTCCTCCATCTTTAGACATGTGTTCTTTATGAATGCCTGCAATCTGGAAGTCAAAGATAGGGAGCTTGGTCCCACAGCCCTCTGCGTATCCAGCTGTCCTGAGGAGCAGCTTGACACCCTGGAAGAGGTCCAGCTCTTTGCCAGCATCAATGGTAGGTTCTGAGGACCCACTCTTCCCCATATCACCTGGTGTAGCAACCTGTAGGGTCCCAGATAGTGTTTCTCTGAAAGAAATACAAAATATATGCCTTTGCAGGCACCCCTTACATGAAAAAGAATAGGAGTATTTTCTCTGGAACTTGTTCAATGGCATTTGAGTCTTTCTGAACTGATTTGAACCCATGGTTATTCTGAGTGTGTTCCTTGCTCCCTGCAGTAAAATTCTACCTTAGGGACTGAGAAGGGGACAGTAAATACAACGTCCCAAGGGAGGAGACCCTGTCTTTCATGGATTTCATGAATGTCCAATTGTGTGGAGGTTTTTTTGGTGAAGTTGTCAGGGTCAATAGGTTCTTTCACTGACCAGAAAGCGAGTCAGAAGCTGCACTAAAACCACTTAGTACAGTTTAGACTTACATCATTAAAAGGCAAAAGTGAAAAACAACAAAAAAGGCAACTTGTGAATTTTATCTGTGAAAACTGCAAATTAATTAATTAATTAATGTAGTTATTAGTAAGTATAAACTGTAATATTAGGCCTGCAGAGTAGCCGGCGGAGTAGCCGGTGGCTTGGCAGAGGAGCAGGCGGCCTGGCCTGTGTTCCTTAACCGGTTGCCTAACTTATCCTGGAGAAAGAGCCCCAGGACCAAAGGTGGCCTACACTACCTGTAACCTAAACTCTGTTAATTAATATAAGTTGTTATATTAGGCTGGTAGAATTACCTACCGGCGGCTTGGCAGGAGATTCGCCTGGGCTCAAGGGGAGTCTGGGAATCCAACAGCCCGGGACTGCTTGGACTGAGGGCCTATAAGCCGCCACAGTCTTTTCCCCAATAAGTAAATACACCAAGACCTTTTAATATTTTAACACTTAGCCCTTAGCTGGGCAGACTCTCAATTAGCTACTCTAAGTTAACCCAGATCGGATCACCTAATTCCAAACTACCATGTGCCTGCGAGTACCTTCCAGCAATTCTCCAGTCATCTGTCTCCTTCTGTGTCTCCCGGCAGAAAGAGAGAGAGTCTCTGTGTGTGCCCAGAGTTCCTGTGCTGATCTGAGGAAGTCGCGCCTTCCTATACTCTTTCTGCCCAGCTAATTGGCCATAAGCGACTTTTATTAATCAATCAAGAGAATGCCTCAGAAGGGGTGGTAACCAGATCTCAGCATTGAATTCAATGTATCAGAAACAGTATTAGACCCTCCCTCAACATCTCCCCCTTTAAGTCTAGCAAAAGGCTCCTTTTCTTAATAACAACAACAATAAAAACAATTATGAAAACTAAAAGGTGTGACATACATTCTCAACATCCAGTCTATATGTATTTGACTAGTTAACTAGGACATATTCTATTACAAATCTCTGTTGATGAGTTTAAGGATCTATACCTACTTCAACTTCCATCCTAACTTAAATTATTAACTAAATCATCTTAACCTTAAAACATCCTTTTAATTCCTAGATGATTTAAAATTTACTGTGATGCTATAACTATGTAGTCTTCAATCACATCAGAAACCTGAGAAGGATAAATATATCTGAATAGATAGGAAGTGCAGAGCAAGCAACTTCCAAAACTATGAAATGACAGACAACTGGCTGCCTAGATAGTCCCCAGTTTTTATAACATTGGAGCATCATCTTCAGCCTTCTGGCCAAGCATGTCTCACAGACTTAATTGTGGAGCAGGAAATAAGATTTGCCCATTCTGTCTTTGCAGAATCAGGCCATCAATTTACCTGCATTGAGCTCTGGTCCATCTTTGGATTGTATATAGTCTGTTGAGAGAGCAGGGGCATTTTTGCCCAGTAGGAATTATCTCCTGATGTGAGATTTCTTGATGCTCATTGTCTCCTTCCAAATCCAATGGGAACTGTCGGGAGCTGACAGTCTCATGTCAAAGAATTTCTAAAATAACAAAAATATCTTTAAATGTCATATTCTACAGATCTCTTGAAGTTTTTGAAGACCATCTATCCATATCCATTGAATAAACATAATTTAATTTTTTTTTACATATCTGTCTGAAAAATGGAGTGTGAGATCTTAAAAAATAGTTAAGCTGGGTTAAAAATCTCAGCCTCCGACAATAAATCATCTTCAAATACTCTTCATATCTTTTTAATGCCAACCCTGCAACTGATAGAGTTCAATTTGGGGATCTGGAGAGAAAGAGAACCTGAGTCTACCTCAGATGGCACACCTGTTTTCCAAATCCAGGCAATGCATTCTAATTCCTTCCTGATTTTGTAAAATGACTATGGTTTCTTTTCTGGCTTTCCAAGGAAGATGGATGCAGTACATGAAAACAGCCTAGTGTGTGTGTATGTGTCTTCTGCTTCCAGGGTCTTTCCTGTGTGTCTACAGTTTGAATTCCTTCAACTATACTCAGAGTCCAAATGCAGATATATTGTGTCCTAGGCTCCCGGTTCCTCCAAGGTAAGAGCTTATGCGCCAAAGACATTGGTGCTTGATACTGCCTGTTCCTCTTCTGTACATCATGAAAAGTAAAAGGGAGATACAGGGTGCAGCTCACAATCAGGGACAGATAAAGAGGGACTATTTAGTATTCATAATAGGCAATGGCTAGATAAGGAGAAAAACCAGCAAACAGTAAAGGTACATGTGGTCTTCAAACATGAGTACTGGGCTAGTGAGACGGCTCAGCAGGTGAAGGCACCTGCCACAAAGCCTTGTGACCTGAGTTTCGTACCTGGGACCCACACGATGTGAGGAGAGGACCCACTCCTTCCAATCATCTCTCAAGCTCTACCTGTGCACACATACACACACACACATATACAATAAAACGTAAGAATTGTCTTGAAGACAGTGAAAACAAACATATGTACGTTATTACCAAGTGAATGATTTTATGAAGCAGCTACTTTTCGTTCTTTCTTCCCTAGTTCTTTGTTACCATTAAAGAGAAATCATCAGCACTAACTTTTTCATTGCAACCAGCATTGTTAGCTTTTGTTATTTAAGACTATGCCATGAGAAATAGGCCTGGGGGTCTGGAGAGATGGCTCAGAGGTTCAAAACACTTAGTCCTCTTGCAGAGGATTTCAGATCTAGTCCCAGGATCCACATGACATCTCATAACCATCTGAAACTCCAGTCCCCTTCTGGCCAAGATCCAACACTCCCTTCTGACCTGGGCTGGCACCAGGCACACATGTGCTGCACATATATACATGCAGACAAATCATTCATAAAATAATTTTTTAAAACATTTTAGTGTATTCAAGTTAAATTTATTAGAATTTTACATAAGTTTGTACACTAAAATCTGGATATATATATATATATATATATATATATATATATATATTTTTTTTTTTTTTAAGCAAGAAATAGGCCTAAAAGGCAAGGCCAAGCAAGCTCCACTGCTTTTCCTTCAGTGAGCACATAAACACAGGTCCTTATGAACGCCCAGGCGCTTACTCATCAGCACGCTGTAGGCTGTTTGTAAGATGTATTGAGTTGTAACAAAGCAATGCTGGTGTGGATGGCTCACACTTGCCCCGTGGAAAAGCTAAGGCCATGGGCAGGGTGCTCTGGCGTACTGAAGAAAGTTTGTTGAGTTTGCACAGCCATTCTTTTGGAAGATATAAACATGTTTACAATGAATAAGTATTCCATTTAAAACTCCCAAGAAGCAATGATTTACATGAAACGAGACCTTGCCTTGACCAGCTTGTGAAGTGTTGATGAAACTTTGGCTTGGGACCCCCATGTCAAAGTGTATTTTCTCACAACCTGGTACACACATGCCTTCACGTAGGTGTGTTCACATAGGTATATGAAACAAATGGGAATGTCGCAAAAGACTTCCTCTTACTACATATGTTTCATGTGATAGTTCCTATTCCAGTGACATGTTTGTTGTTTTAGTTTTTTTTTTTCATTTTTGTTTGTTTGTTTGTTGTTCTTTTAAAATATCTTTGTATGGATAGCCAGTCAACATTCTAGCATGGAGAGGGGAGGGCCTCAAAAGCCTGCACTCCTGGTGTGTGTGTGTGTGTGTGTGTGTGTGTGTGTGTATCCTTGTATGGATAACCAGTCAACATTCTAGCATGGAGAGGGGAGGGCCTCAAAAGCCCGCACTCCTGGTGTGTGTGTGTGTGTGTGTGTGTGTGTGTGTGTGTGTGTGTGTGTCTACACGCGTACGCACGTGTGCGAGTTGGTGTGTACGTGCATGTAAGTTGAGAACTTCTGGAAGAGGGAGAGTCAATTTTCTTTAAGGGTTAGCCCTCTCTACTTGTTGGTACCTTTTCTAAGCTCAGGACATGGACTGGTCCACTGGGCCTCACAGAGTGTCTGTGCTGTAAGTATTGTTTTATAGATGAGAAGACTGATCAGAGAAAGGTTGAGCTCATTCAATGAGCAAGTAGAAAAACTGGCATTCAAAAATGAGGAGTGTCTAGCCAGGCATGATGGCGCACACCTTTAATCCCAACACGAGGGATGCAGAGGCAGGCAGATCTCTGTGAGTTCGAGGCCAGCCTGGTCTACAAAGCAGCTCTACAAAGAATCCAGGACAGCCAGGGCTATTACACAGAGAAACCTTGTCTCAAAACAAAACAAAACAAAAAACCCAAAACACCGAGAATGTTCATATTGGTTTCTGTAATCTAGTATAAGCAATCGAGGCTAGATTTGACAACCTGGTGAGTAGCCTTCTTAAGCTCATACCAAACTGGGAGGGAAAAATATATCACATGTCCTGGAGTCACTACCCCCTCTACCTCTGAAGCCAACCCCAACCTTTTTCACCCTCAAGTACAGACCTTGCCAACACTAACTTTCCAAGAGCAGACAGAAGAAATGATTGACTAGCCTTTTTTTTGGACAAAGCAAGGGAGACAAAAATAGGCTTGAGGGCACCATTTCCTTTTCCCACACAAGTAAGCGTTTGTTTAAGATGGAAATTATCATATTTATCGTAGAAGAGCTGTGCCAAGCCTTAAAAGCTACAAAACATGAGAAGCGTGGCTACAAGGCCAAAGAACGTTTTCTAAATACTTCTTTTGACTACATCAATTGTTTCTTCTGCGTGTATGAGCCAAGCAAGGTATAACACACCCTTTTAGAGCAGGAGCTGAACTTCAAGAAGGCATGTGCACCTCTGCATGAGCTCTGACGAGCAATGAAAAAGCCCCACAGAAGACAACAAGCAAAAGTATCTTTTCTCCCTTTGGTGCGCGTCATAGTGCTATGTTTTGAATCCCCCATTTGAAATCTAAAAGGTTTGGGATTCTCCTCACACTCCTGCCCCCAACTCAGTTCTAGTTCTAGCCTCCTGCTTGACACTGTTGTTTGCTTGAGTGAGATTCACATACAAATGTCCCTACATCTATCTGGGCAGTCTTCCAGACTACTTTCTGCAAGTTGGAGTGGTTTTGCTAGTGGTGATAAAATGAAGAAATGTGGAAGAAACCTCAGGCTGTGGGATAATGCATCTCTGGCCAATGTAATTACAGGCAATTTCTGTGGATGCTAGGTAGCCAGCCAACATAGATGTTCCAAACGTCACATGTTTCTCTGTGTCCCTTTCAGGTAAGATGAGTCAGTCTTGTCATTTTTTATCAGAACAGGATTAGTGAATCATATACACATGCTTACACACACACACACACACACACACACACACACACACACACACACACA
>CAJQZJ010031998.1:11821718-11849669 GCA_907164525.1 Lophiomys imhausi | reverse complement strand
ACACACACACACACACACACACACACACACACACACACACACACACACAGAGTTTTTAAAAAACAAACATTATTTTTAAAATGTGTGAACAAATGGACTGAGATGTGTTTCAATAAAGCTTTAGGTATTTAAAAAAAAAAAAAAAGGCAGTGACCCACATTTGGCTGATTCCTACTTTCAAGTAGTAACAAAAGGACAAACAGCTCAGTAGAACCAGGCAGAAGATGTGAGCAGACATAAATGGTGATGAAGAGTGACAGTAAGTTCTTCACACTTACTAGGGGAGTTAATTATTTAGGAAGTAGTAAAACTAAGAACTGGAGACGCATGGATCCAGAACATCCACATGTATGTGTTCAGGAAGAGTGTAAATAATGAGATTAGTTTGGGAGAAAAATGGCTTCTTATACAGTTAAGCACATACTTACCACATGATCCAGTCACTTCACTTTTAGGTCTTTACCTAAAAGAGTAAAAATAACATAGCATCACCAGGCATGATGGTGTGTAACTGTAACCCAGCCAAAGAATCAGGAGCTCAGATCATCCTTGGCTACATAGCAAGTTTGACACCAGCCTCTCTCTCAAACAAACAACAACAAAACCCAAATGAACAATCAAATCTATAGGAGAATGAGCAGACTTACTGAAGCTATAAAAATGTTCCATGCCAGCCGGGCAGTGGTGGCGCACGCCTTTAATCCCAGCACTTGGGAGGCAGAGGCAGGCGGATCTTTGTGAGTTCGAGGCCAGCCTGGTCTACAAAGTGAGTCCAGGACAGCCAGGGCTACACAGAGAAACCCTGTCTCGAAAAAAACCAAAAAAAAAAAAAAAATGTTCCATGCCCTAATCAGGGCCCAGAGGTTCATGCCTGTGATCCCAGCATCTGGAAGATGCAGGCAGAAAATTTCCAAGTTTAAGGCCAGCATTGGCTATGTAATGAGATAATGAGATGGAGTAGCAGGTTGGTGGGGGTTGAGATGGTCCTATCATGCCTTGCAAGGGGTAGTGGTTACATGAATGTATGTATTTGCCATAAGTCTGGTTGCATGTTTAAGATCTGAGTGTAAATTTTACAACAGTAAAACAGAAAATCTCTGGGGCTGAAGAGATGCCTTAGAGGTTAAAAGTGCATATTGCTCTTGCAGAGGACATGAGTTCAGTTCCCAGCACACACACAGAGTGACTCATAACCAACTATACCCTAGTTCCAGGGAATCCAATGCCTGGCCTCCCCAGGCACCCGTACTCACCTGCACACGTGTACATAATTAAAAATAGAGTAATTCCTTAAAGAAAAAAAAGGAAATCCCTCATATTGTATGTACAGAGCTGTAAGGTACATTATTAAAAGCAAACAATAGATCTAGTATGTAGTGTTCTGCCTTTTGTCTTAAAGGGGGCAATGTGGTATGATATATGTATTTACAGGTGGGTAATATATAAATCTATGCTTGTGTATATGTCTTAACATGACCATTACATCCTACCTACAAACAGAACACAGGACATAGCCAGAAAAAAATTGGATTAAATTTATTCAGTGAAACTAGCCATCCCATCTGTTGGTCTTGAGTTAAACACAGGCAATTCCTGGACACTTTCAGATATGAAGTATTCTGTATTCGCCGCTCTTGCTAGTCATTTGGAGGTCCTCTCCAGTGCTGAGTGGGCAGTATGCAGCCTCATTCTGCTGAGGTCCCCACTACCTTCCATGTAGCTGCCTAGACATGACCAACAGAACCAATCATATGTAGCACATCTGGACCTCAGAAACCCATCATATGTCCCTTGTCCCTGACAAATGCCATGGTAGTATATACTTCCTAACCAAAGCCATTCCCCCTCCAGATGTTACAGGATGGTTCACATCTTAGCCCATGGGGTTCTTTAAACTGTTTTCCATTAAATCCTCTTTATCTGATGACTTAGGAGAATTAGTAGAAGTGTTTCTCATCTTCTTTCCTCTTATGGATGAGGATGAAGTCTCATGACAGTTCTGGCACTGTTCTGACAATGGCTGCTCTTATCAACAGCTGAACAGGGCTGAAATTCAGTTCATGAGAATGAAAAAAAAACCAAAATCAGCCAAAGGGTTAGAAGATCTCAGGGCAGAATATATAGACTATGACAAATGATCCTAACTCTATTACAAATGTATGATAGGGTATGGTAGCACATGACTTTGATCCCAGTACTGGGGTGGCAGAAACAGGCAGATCTCAGTGAATTTGAAGCCAGCCTAGTCTACATAGGGAGCTCCATGACAGCCAGGGCTGTCTATAAGCAAGTAAAAAATAAATAATGTAGCCGGGCGGTGGTGGCGCACGCCTTTAATCCCAGCACTTGGGAGGCAGAGGCAGGCTGATCTCTGTGAGTTCGAGGCCAGCCTGGTCTACAAAGTGAGTCCAGGACAGCCAGAGCTGTTATACAAAGAAACCCTGTCTCGAAAAACCAAAAATAAATAAATAAATAAATAAATAATAAATAAAATAATGTATGGCAGTCCCACTGAAGGGGGTAGAAAGAAAAGGAACTGTCCTAAGTAACTTTGGGACACAGCTTTGTCACTTAGTGTAGGCTAAAGTCAAGAAGGGCTGGACATCAAGAGCATGCTGAAATTAGTAAACTTGGTTACCCCAGGTGTCTTGATAGTAAGCAAAGGCACAGTGAAAACACTGAACTAGAGTACTCTGTGGGTAGAAGGAAAGGTTTATTGGGTATCAAAGATTGCCAAGACTATCTCTGGGGGTGGAAGTGGGGCAGAGCAAATAACAAAATGTCAGGAAAGCAAGACAATTTTATATGCAGTCAGAAGGGGGAGACGGGGCTTTAATCTGATACAGGCTGTTTGGATTGACCAGGAACTAGATGTGCTCACCTGAGGTAGTTATGTAGAAGTAAATAATTAAATTATTACTTAGTATATAAATTATGGTTAATTGAGTCGGTGGTGTTAATCCTTAACCCTCCATTATAAATGAGCACACAGAGACCTGATGGATTTTAACAAGCCTTGGCCTTAATTGAGCAATCTTAGCCCATCTAAGCTAGCTCTTAATTCTATTTCACAAATATGACCCCATATGTCCCTGTGGACTGCTATTCTCCACGTTATGTCGATGTTCCTGGCCATGTGGAATGACGCTCTTCTTTCTAACCCATGGCATGTGTCCTCCTTCCTGGTCTTGCTGTTTGTCCTGGAGTCTTCTTCTACCCATGAACCTCTCTGCTTCAGAAGTCCGAGCACCTTAATATTGCCTACCTTTCTCGTTAATTATTGTCTCTGATTGGTTAAATAAATACGGAGACCTGAGATTTAGCAAAGAGAAAGGTAGCGTAGCTTCACTTGGTGTACAGCAAGCAGGCTTCTGGGATCAGGTTAATTAACATTTAGAATGCATAACATCACCTTATCATAGTTAGTTAATCTTTGAGAGCAGGGGAGTTAAGGGAGGTCCCCGGTAAACGGAAACCCATCTTTAGGCCTCTGTTAACCCAAAACAAACCTTGTGCTTATCCAACCGAAGTCCTTCTGTTTAGGACATTGTCACCAGCATTATTTTGGTGGTGCCACTTTGAACCAAAATTGACTAGCAATTATGGGGGTTTTGTTTGGTTTGTTTTGCTTTATTTGGATTTTTTGAGACAGGGTCATGGAACTTGCTATGTAGACCAGGCTGGCCTCTAATTCACAGAGAGTGCCTGCCTCTATTCTCCAGTGCTGGGCTCTGGCTTGACTAGCAATTCTAAAGTTGCACTAGAATTGATGATGGGAGTGTCTAATCAGTAAACAGCAGTGAGCAATACCAACAAATGGCTCTTGACTTCTTTTTTTTTTAATAATTTATTTTTTATTTCTTCAAGTTACATCACAACCTCCTCCCTACTCCCCCCTCCAGTCCTATCCTTCCACCCTCCCACCCTCAACCCCCCATCCTCTACCCTCTCTTTTTTTTTTTAAGTTTAAGGTGTTTCTTTATCCCCCCAACAGCTCTTCCTTTCAGTCCAACAAATGGTTCTTTCTCTTATAACTATAAATGCAATACAAAACAACAGAAATAAATAGGCCACAATTATGAGAGTTATATGGCTTAGCATACATTCCCAATGTCCAGTCCATATGTATTTGGCACCTGACTTTAACATTCTACTATCTAACCATCTCCATGAGTTTAAAGTTCTATATCTAACTCAGCTTTCATACTAACTTGCCATTTTCCAAAGGATTCTGGGACAAATCGCTGATTGGATGAGGTCATGTATGAGGAAAACATCACCTAACTCTAATATCATCTTGTAGAACCAGAATATAAAGGAATGATGGAGGAGGGTGAGGGGAGGAGGAAGTAGGCTGATATAAGTGATTGACAAGTAAATAATCACAGATAATATAAATACTTCTCTCAGCCGGGCGGTGGTGGCGCACGCCTTTAATCCCAGCACTTGGGAGGCAGAGGCAGGCGGATCTTTGTGAGTTCGAGGCCAGCCTGGTCTACAAAGTGAGTCCAGGACAGCCAAGGATACACAGAGAAACCCTGTCTCGAAAAACCAATAAATAAATAAATAAATAAATAAATAAATACTTCTCTCTGTAGGAGGTAGGGTTTTAGTTCCCTCCCCTTGACAGTGAGCAAGGCTTAGTGGCTGACTAGCCTTAGTTTCCAAAGACTAGAGGATAAAAAGGAAAAAAAAAAAGACAACCTAATGAAGTTATGACCAAAGGTGTCAATTACACATGCTTTGCTTCCCTTTCTGAAGAGGACTGAAGAGAACCATGGCTGCCATTAGTGCAGCTTCTGGTTGACCCAGTTCATGCCCCTAAATGTTCTTTGAAGAAATGTTAGCCGGGCGGTGGTGGCGCACGCCTTTAATCCCAGCACTTGGGAGGCAGAGGCAGGTGGATCTTTGTGAGTTCAAGGCCAGCCTGGTCTACAAAGCGAGTCCAGGACAGCCAGAGATATTCAGAGAAACCCTGTCTCGAAAAACCAAAAAAAAAAAAGAAATGTGACAGCCAGGCATTGTGGTGCATGTCTTTAATCCCAGTACTCAGGAGGCAGAGGCAGGCGGATCTCTGTGAGTTTGAGGCCAGCCTGGTCTACAAAACAAGTCCAGGATAGCCAGGGCTACACAGAGAAACCCTGTCTTGAAAAACAAACAAACAAAAAAGAAAGAAATGTGATTCTTAGTATGGGAGAGAGTTCAGGGAATGACATACTTGCTGGTCTAGCTAGCATAAGGACCTGAGTTCAAATCCCCAGCACCCACATAAAGGCTGGCCACAGGGATGTACATATATGTCCATGAGCTGGGAGATGAAGATCCAGCACTCGCTGGCCAGCCAGTCGAAATAATAGGTGAGCTCTAGTCTCAGTGAAAAGACCCTATCTCAAAAAGAAGGTGTAGAGAGAAAGAGAGACAACTAAGGTTGACCTCTGACCTACACACACATACAAATATATACGACACACTCACACACACACAGATTTTATTCTTTCTTTGTTTGGGTTTTTTTGTTTTGTTTTGTTTTTAGAGACAGGGTTTCTCTGTGTACCCCTGGCTGTCCTGGACTTGCTTTTGTAGACCAGGCTGGCCTCAAACTCACAGAGATCCGCCTGCCTTTGCCTCGTGAGTGCTGGGATTAAAGGCGTGCGCCACCACGCTTGGCTGAGAGGTTTTATTCTTATGCTGGAGTTGATAGGCTAAGGACCAAAACATAAGAATTCAAAACAATCTTATTTAAGAAAAAAAAAGTAATGTATCTATATTCTATGTGATGTTGTTTAGCCTTTAAAAATCAAAAGGAAGATCAAGTTTACCGAATTTAGTGTTTGGGCTTCTATGGGTTCTCTTAATCAGTTTCTCGTCATGAGCACCGCTACTTAATCATTGTAGCAAAGCAGGGTTGCCTCTCTTTCTAAGGTGTGCTTTGCAAGAAGGCTGCTAAACTTCTTGTTTTACTATTTAAATGTGTGCGTGCATGCGTGCGTGTGTGCGTGTGTGTGTGTGTGCGCGCGCGTGCGTGCGTTCATGTTTAAGTGGGGCAGATGGTATAATGCATATGGGGAGGTCACAGAACTACATCCTGGTTGAACTCGGGTCATCAGGCATTAGAGGCAAGTGCCTTTACCATTGTTTATAGAGTCTTTTTGTAAATACTGAGCTTATGGTTTGGGGACGTTGAAACTTTGAATATAAATATTTTTAAAGAGAAATAGTTAATCATTTTGCCGCTGATTCTGCCTTTTCTTTTCAGCAAGTCCTTTCCGTTATTTAACCGGTGCATCCCTCAGACACCCGAGTGCTATTCCTTATTTGCATCAGTCTTCATAAATGATGCTGATGCTCTCCATCGAATTCTAAGTGGGATAATGGCAGGAAGAGACACCATCCTCGGCTTGTGTATCTTCACGTTTGGTAACTCCCACTCAATTTTCCTTAGTAACTGTGAATGAAAATCAACATCTTTGACTTAACTATAGAGCTAATTTATTTCCTTTCTAGATCTGTTCTAAGGTTCAAGTGTAGACAGGGGGCCTGGAAGACTAGTTGGATCTCAGCCAGGAAGCTACACTGTGTAGAACTGAGTTAATATATTGGCCTGCTTCCTGTTTTTTGTTAACTCTGTACAAGAGAGAGGCAAATAAAACACTGCCACTTTATGCATTGGCCATGAAGAGTATCAGGGGCACCAGGCACCAGTTCTGCTGGCCAGGGTGCCTTCCACTTGTCAGTCCATCAGACCAGAAAGCTGGGGAACTGGGAAAAGAAGGAGCATGTGTCTAGAATATGTGTCCCTGATAGTGTCAGATGCAATGCCCAGGGTCTCCAGCCTCTGACGGAGACCTACCTGCTTTGAACAAAGACCTGCTTCCTTGTATGTTTGGGGAAGCAGATGGCCATTCTTGCCCCTGTGGCTTCCACACTGTGTTTCACCTTGCTGAGGCTGTTAGAGCCAATTTTCTGTCTGAAGAGGTTAAGTCATGCTGCTTTGGACAAATGTTGTGGGTCCCTACCTCTGCCCCGTCCAGTAACAGGCCTCCCACCTCCATGCTAACAGAGACTTTTCAGCCAGCCATCAATGTCTTTCTGCATGTTTAAAAAAGTTACTTCTTCTCGAATGCTTAGGGAAACTTAACCACTCACCATTATTTAACTTCTGAAATTCTTACTTAAGTGGAGAATGACTCTGCTTTGACTTCCAGGTACTAGTGTGGTAAAAATTAGATATCAAAAAAGCAAGTTAGTCCTTAAATCATAATCAGTGGCCTCATGTCCCCCTAAGGACTGGATCCTTGTTAGATCTGTGTGATGCACAGTGTGCACATGCATACTTTCCATGTACCATGCGGCATGCCTATTCAGAGCTCACTGACATCAGAACTGTGCTCCACTTGTAGGAAAGAAACTGAGGCTGGGGGAGATCAAGTGTCTTGGTCATGGCTGCATAGCTTGCAGAATAAATAGCAGAGCTAAAACTCTAATGCAGGTCTGTTTTCCAAATCCTAGGTCAGTACCCACAGTACAGAAACATCTATAAGCAATTTCAATTGTTTTATTTGGAAGAATTAGTGTTCACAATCACAGAAATATTCAGAAAAAAATCATAATGCTAAAAGCCCAAGCATTAGGAAAAAATGCAATATCTTACATATGCAGTTTATTTAATAATTATAAGTTTGATTGTGTTGAGTGATGGTGGCACACACCTTTAATTTCAGCACTTGGGAAGCAGAGGAAGGTAGATCTCTGAGTTGGAGGACAGCCTGGTCTACAGAACAAGTTCCAGGACAGCTAGGGCTACACAGGGAACCCATGTCTCAAGGAAAAAAATGTATATTTAAATAAGTTTGTTTTTTTCATTGTAAAATTATTCTTTGAGATTTCATAAGAGTATCTAAGAACATTGAGTTAGAACTTTTTAAAAAGGAGTTAGAATTTAACACAGCCCAGCAAAAAAGACAAAAGACTTAAATATGGTAAATTTAGTTTATTTGGACTTGTAAGAAAATATATGATTTGGGGGGTATTGTGGAAGAACACATTTATTTACTTATCCATCTTTAACTATTTAAACTTGCGAAGAGTGCTAGCCTTTTCAGAACCTACTTACCACAGCTGGTAAGCTTGTGTCACAGGCCTAGGAGGGTACCCTGGGTCTAGGTTGCATTTGTATTTAGCGTTCAGTAGGTTTCCCAAGATACTTGGATATTGAGTAAACCTGTCAGCCTTCGCTTTTCTGGGCTTGATTATCCCAGGTTTAAGTTCGCCATCCTCCCCCTCCCCGGCCCCCTCCCCAAGTTTCCCTCGGTCTTCATTTCTGTGCTTCCCCTTCCAGCCTTGTCTCTGGCTATGTTGTTCACCTTCCGGTTCATCTCGACGCTTCTGGTCCACATCATCATCTCACTGGTCATTTTGGGATTGTTGTGTAAGTATTTTCACTCTTTCTCAGTAAATGGAACATCTTTCCATTAAGTATAGAACCTAAAGACTGGGTTTTTTGTTTACTTGCTTGCTTTATTTTTTTTAACTAACTAGAGTGATGTCAGGACAAGTCTGCTGTTGCTTTGTTTTCTAGTTGTCTGCGGTGTCTTATGGTGGCTGTATTATGACTACACCAAGGACCTCAGCACAGAGTTGGACACAGAAAGGGAGAATATGAAGTGCATGCTGGCCTTTGCCATTGTCACCACAGTCATGACGGTAAGATAAGCCTTTCCAAAAGATGACTGAGTAGCCACCCTCAGCTCTGAATCCGAATCACTGAATTCCAGCCAAAACCAACTTGGATACTCCAGAAGACATAACTCTCCAGAGGTTATAGGATGCAACCTTAGGGAGCACTGTTTCAGAAGAGTGTGGAGGTCAAGGAATTTGTGGTGGATAAAAAGATAAAAGTGGGGGGGGGTATGGAGTGACAGAGACAAACCGAGGTGCTTGACCATGAAGAGAATGATAATGAAGGCTGGATGGTGCATGGGTGAACGAGGGTGGTTTCCTTAATATGGGAGATTTGTAACTATTTCTATGCAGAGAGGAAACCAGTCAAGATGGCATGGCAAGTAGCTTTGAGATGTATTCCTTGTCCTTTTATGTCTTATTCTCTTGCCTATTTGCAGCCCATCTCTGAGTGTGTGGCATGGAGGAGAGAAAATAGATGATTTCCCTTTGACCCTTAAAGAGCTTCATTCTCACCTTTGCCCACTCTGACTGGCTAGGATCTCACACAGGGACCTGTGCATGGGTCTCAGCTAGTGCTTGGGAATTTGTCCTCTCACTTTTAATAGAGGCAGTGAATCTCTTCAGAGAGATCTGCTTGATGAGACAGTGGCCCCACCCAGTTCCTCCCTGCTTTGCAATGTTTTACTCTGACCTTTTTTCTTACCAGGTAGTTTTCCTCGTCTTGATTTTCACCCTCAGAAAGAGGATGAAATCGACAGTTGAGCTTCTCCAAGTTACGAATAAAGCCATCAGCAGCTGTCCTTTCCTGCTGTTCCAGCCACTGTGGACATTTGCCATCCTCATTTTCTTCTGGGTCCTCTGGGTGGCTGTACTGCTGAGCCTGGGAACTGCGGGTAAGCATCACCAGTTTAGAACTGTCAGCCTGTTCCTGGGCACCAGAGGCTGGTGGTGACAACGATGGAGCCAGGGGCTCCATCTTGGGGGAACTCTTCTGTATTGGCTTTGGAGAAGATGGGTTTCATGAGTGAATAAATTCAGTCAGGTTTCAACACTTAGGTATGTGTTGAAATATGAACTATAATATGAACCAAAGCTGGTAGGAAGCTACTATTAAATGTCTTCAGGTTTGGAGCTGGAGAATATAGCTCAGTGGGTAGAGAACTTCTTAACAAGCAGGAAACCCTGTGACCAATCCCAGTGCCATATAAACTGAGTGAAATGTCACATGCCTATATTAGCATTCCAGAAGTGAGGGACGGGAAAATCAGAAGTTCAAGGTTATCCTTGGCTACAGCAAGTTTGAGCCAGCCTTATCTGCACAAAACTCTGTCTCAAAACAAGCAAGCAACCACAGAAAGTCTCTAGGCTTAAATCCTTTCCAGGGTAATTTGCCAACTCCTAGCAAATCAGTACTTCACAGATGACACAATCCAGGGAAGACTGTGCTACGTGAGCTGTTTCCATCAAGGCCAGCTTATGTTTAAAACAAGTACATATGGAAGTTCACATTGCTTTGGTTTTGAAAAGGCAGCTCTGTAGTCTCCATTCTCCTGTCATATCCCGAGGCTGCTTCTCCACCAGGGGTCTTTCTCAGAGTCAGCCTCAGAGCTTCACTATAGCAAAATGTGGAGTGGACATTCAGAGACTTTGATTTTATTTGACTTGAGGTAGGATAAAGTAGGTGGGTGAATGGATGGATGGGCAGATTGACAGATTTGGTAAACATATAGAAATATACAGCTTATCATTGTCTTAGTTGGGGTTTCCATTGCTGTGAAGAGACACCATGACCACAGCATCGCTTGTAAAAGAAAGCATTAAATTGGGGCTGGCTTACAGCTTCAGAGGTTTAGTCCATTATCATCATGGTGAGAAGCATGACAGCACACAGGCAGACATGGTGCTGGAGAGCGAGCTGAGAGTCCTACATCTGGATCCACAGGCAAGAGAAGGAGACTGTGTTACACTGGCCAGATTTGAACTCATAAGACCTCTAAGCCTTCCTCCACAGGGACACACAACCTCCAACAAGGTCACAATCCCTAATAGTGACACACCCCATGGGCCAAGCCACCATACTCACAGTCCCTAATAGGGCATTCACATTCTATCTCAGGATCATTCCAAGTGCTGTCTGAAACTGTACAGGGAGCGTAAACCCAGCCATACCACTCTGCTATTGCCTTCACTGAGAAAGTCCTGCTATGAAAAGGAAATGTAGGGGGCTGGGAGAATAGTTCAGTCTACAAAGGGGTTCCCTTGCAACCGCGAGGATCTGAGTTTGATCTCCAGAACCCAACTGAAGAGCCAGAGACAGTCAGATCTGAGGCTCCGTGGCTGGTGGAGAGTCTGGCCAGTAGGTTCTACTGATGAAGCTCCAGATCAATGAGAAGCATTGTGTGAATAATGAATTATTTATTATTCAGGTGGGTGAAGAGTAACACTTGAGGGTGTCCACTGGTCTCTATATCTGCCTGCACGCATGTGCACCTGCATAGACATCTGCATACAAGATAGACACACACACATATGCACGCACGCACGTGCACACACACACACATACATACACACAAATGTCAGCTGGAGGAAACAACATGTTCAGTGGTGGCCTTCGTCCAGCAGACGAAGGTGGCCCCCTCCCTCATCCTGGCGGAATGGTTACATTCAGTATGAGGACAAGCAGCGGGCCTGTGGGCCACACTTCCAGTGAGATCATCCTGAAAACACTTTGACTCCACTCTTTGATTTGGTGATGGCCCAGATTCACACTCTGTAGCAAGTACAAGTAGTGAGTTGCTCTATGAAACTGTTAGCGGGCAGATAAGAGCAAAAGCAGATGTCACATCAATGAGAGGTGGGTGCAATTCCTTAATGTGTTATCGAGCATATCTTCTCCCTTATTTACTCCATTCTGTGAGGCAAAACACACGCTCTTGCTTGTATAATGTCTGTAATACAGACACGGGCACAAATCACAGATCAGCTTCAGTGTAGCAGATTCTTAATGAATGTGGTTCCCTTCCCTCTCCTCTGGAGTTAAGTGACCATTCAGAATTAAGATGCTCACAGGCTTCTTGGAAGCCACAGTCCTTGGAGACACACTTGTCCAGCTTCAGGAATGTGGTAGGAGCAGCCTGTTCTGCTGAACGTCTCTGAAGGCCTCCAGTAAATCTCCAGTAACTACCCAGAGAGGAACTTTGGTCAAGCAGACAGACTATAACAATCAGAAGAGCTTTGTCTAAAAAGGAAAGAAAACGGAAAGATGTAAAGTACCTAAGATCGTAATGCCTTATTGTTCCACGGCCTCTGCTCTTTTCTGTCAGTTCATAGTTGAAAGAGCCACTTGGCTCTTTGAAAGAGACACCTCCGTGTCTCACTTTAGCCTTTAGGAAAGTGATAGGAAGGAAGATGAGCATGCCTCCTCAGAAGTCGCAAGCCACACTACTACTTACCCACAATGACTAGATCCAAGGGACATGGTAACACTTACCTGCTAAGGAGGTTGGGAAATGTAGTTTCTGTTTGGCCAGCCACTCATAGTTAAAAACTTTCAGGGTCTATTATCCAGAAGGGAGAGAAGTCTCTACTACAGTGGCATTCAAGAGCTTAGCTCAAGGTGGTCTCAGTGTTATCAGAAGGCAGAGCAGGGGCTATGGTTCACAAAAGGGAGAAACAAACCTGTGCTGAAAGTCCCTCCGCTAACTCCACACCAACTGATTTCTTATGTTCTCTTCCCGCAGTCCTTTGTAACGTGCTTGCTTTTCTCAAGTTTTAAGCCAGAGAATTAAAGATCCAGGAAATCATCAGTTGACAATCATGCAGCAAGGGTGTAGGTGCCATTTAAGTGAGCTTTGCAAGTCAGAGAGGGATGGCTCATCCTTGCTGCTATTACCTGCCTCACTTCCTGAATGAAGCACCCACCCCACTGCCCAAATGAATAGACTGGAAATTCCCAGAATATCAGAACAACAGAAGGAACAAAGGGGGCTGAAGAGATGGCTCAGTGGTTGAGGCACTGGCTGTTCTTCCAAAGGACCAGGTTCAAATCCCAGCACCCACATGGCAGTTCACAGTTGTCTGTAATTGCCGGGTGTGGTGGAACACGCCTTTAGTCCCAACACTCTGGAGGCAGAGGCAGGCAGTTCTCTGCAAGTTCAAGGTCAACCTGGTCTACAAAGTGAGTACAGGACAGTCAGGGCTGCACAGAAAAACCCTGTCCCAAAAACAACCCCAAAAAACAAACAAACAAAAAAGAATCAGAAGGAACAAAAGCAGACTCAGGGTAGGTGGAGAGAATACCAGGAGAGGACCTGGTCTCAGGAAAGAAGGAAAAGGCCCAATCCCGAGAGTTGAGGATGACTTCATGGAGTTATACCCCCAAAGCTGACTTGGGATTGAGCTCCTAGCTTGGCACCCCATGACATTCTCCTCCATGGGCCCAAAAAGAGAGTCACCAGCCTCAGTCGCCAGGACCCAGAATTGTTGCAATAATTATTAATATTTATAATTGATATTTATGATTATTAGGGTGGAATAGTTATCCCTTAGCCCAATACTTATGAATAAACACACAGGCACCTGTTACATTTTAATATGGCCTTAAGCACAGGGGCTGGGCAAATATTAATCCTCTAAGTTAACCTTCCACCTCCCCAGACAAAACCCCATATTACTTGAGTATAGCAAACTGTTCTCTGCCATGTGCGCCTAGCTAGCCCATAGCATCTCCCCTCTTCCCTCTCTCCCCTTCCTTCCTCCTCCTGTGATCTTTGGTACCCCCCAAAGCCCACCTCTCTTCCTTGCGTAGCCCAGGCTATATTATTCAACCAATCAGAGGTGACAATGGAGGAGAGGTTACATAGCATCCCATTTGCTCACATACATCACATACAGTAAGGAAGACAGGGCAACCAATTAACAATTGAATACAAGCAGCTTTCAGATCATCCCAACACAGAGTGAAGGCAGAAAGGCAGTAGGTCATTCTTGGGTTGAAAGAAGCCTTTCAACCATAGCCACCTAATGGTGTCAGAACATGACAGTTCTCTGTTAGTGCAAGAGCTCAGTGGGCATGGGTGAGAGGAGCCTAAGAGAAGGAAAAGAACACTGAGTCTCTAGAGCTGAATGTAGGTCTCCAAGTAAGCTGATCTTTGGCATCACTGAGGAACGGGCACCACAAAGAGCTACCACCTGCCCTCCGGAGAGTAGTCCAGGGTCACGGACTCCCTCCAGCCACCTGACCCTCCTTTCTACACACCCCTGGGCTGCCCAAGAGCACAGAGTCCTCTTTGTTCCCTGCAGCATCTTCATTCAGTGTCGGTGGCTTGGTTCTGGGCCACGCAGGCTAGCAACTGTATTGATTTTTGACTCTAGGAAGATGGCCCAGCTATGCCTGTGAGAAGTGGAAGCAGCTTCCACATCTTGGGAAAGGATGCTTCCCAGGGGACTCAGGTGGACAGTGCACAGTGCCTCCTTGAATAAATGAATATCCTCTCAGGCAGTGATATAAGAGGACAGGGTCCCTCTTGACCTTTGGTGAAATTGTGTGTGTGTGTGTTGATGATGCCTCCCCCATTATAATCCTCAACAGGTAAATATTTGTGAGTTTTTTTTTCCTTTGGGGGCTAACGGTTGAATAAGTTCATAATTTAATGTGAAAAAAATATAACGAACTTTGGTGGGTCATGTTTCCTCACATGAGCTGTTTCTCTAGCGACTTCCTTCATCTGTTAATTAGTTCACAAGTTGTGGCTCTTTTGCAGGTCATCTCAGCAGAGCACTTGAAAACCCAGCATGGGTAACATCTACTGGTCCTTTGAGACTTGTCTACTAACTCCAATCCAATGACATAAAGAGCCTGCTGTGGTGGTGCATACCTGCCACTCCAGTATAGGAGGTTAAAGCTGAAAGATCAGGAACTCAAGGTCTGGGCCACAAAGAGAGACCCTGTCTTTAGAAACCAAAATCAAAACAAACCAAAAAGCGAAAATTGTAGTTATCTTAGAAATCCAGCAGATGTTGGTGAGTAGAAAAGATCCCAGACGATCTGGGTGAATCACTAAGGTGGTCTAGAAGCCCAGAGTGGAGAGCAATAGAAAAGGTCCATTTAGGGGGTGGGGAGTACCTCCAGGCCCATACCAGGGTTGAAAGGGGCAGTCACAGCCATGTGTACAGTGTGCTTGGAACAGGCATGCAGCTGGGGTTGGGAAGGAGGCAGCAGGCTTAGACAGGGCTTTTCATCAAAGGATCTGGGATCCAGGCTGCTTCAGATTCCCTGGGGAAGTAATTTCTCTGTGCTTTGCTCTCACCATCCAGGCAATGGAAAAATGATGCAAGGCTGAGCTGGAGGAGAGCTTTGCCTTGCAAATGAGAGACCATATGTTGCTGATGTTAGGAATCAGCATTGAGTAAGGAATATCTTAGGCTAGCCTCAGCTGTGAGCATTGTTCTTCCCATGCCCCTTTGTTATACCTGGTGTATTTGAGAATATAGTATCAAAGAAAAGATAGAAGATAGTTGAAATTATTTCACTGAGCCTGCTGGTGCTCTAGCTTGTGGCAGGAACAGGGTGAGGGAGAGACTGCAGTATCCTGAACCTTTTTGAAGTGCAGGTCATTTCATGGCTGAGGAGAAAAGCTGTTCCATGTCTCACTCAGTGCCTGGCTCCTCTGTGAGCTGACTTAGACTTCTAGAATCCACACCCCTTCCTAATTCTCACCCCAGCTCTCCACTGCTAACTGTTTCAGAAACTAGGCATTAAATTTTTTCTTTCTTTTCTTTATTCTTTCTTTTTTTTTGTTTTGTTAGGGGTTTTTTATTTTTTTCTTGCTTCTTGAGACAGGGTTTCTCTGTGTAGCCCTGACTGTCCTGGAACTTGCTCTGTAGACCAGGCTGGCCTCAAACTCACAGAGATCTGCCTGCCTCTGCCTCCCAAGTTCTGGGGCTGAAGGTGTGCACCACCAATGTCCAGTCAGAAAGGAGGCATGCTTTGTGTTTTCTCTAACTTCAGCAGCTGGAAGATGAGCTAGGGATCAACTGAGATGAGGCAGAAAGTTGAATAGGGCATTTCATGAGTAGAAATTAATTTGGGGAGTTATTTTTTTACAACTATATGGATATTTCTAATAAGCAATTATCTATGAGTCTGAAGTTCAGAAGGAATTTATAAATAGTGTTTGAGAATTGTTAGAGAAAGGATTATGTTTTGAGACATTTCAATGTTAAGATACCCTGGAAGGCCAAGGTTTACCTCAGTGGCAGAGCACGTGCTTAGATTTGCTCTTGAAAAAAAAATAAATAAATGGGCTCTGGAGATAAGAAAGGACAGCAAAGGCCTTGACAGTAAAGGCCAAGGATAGGTGACAAAAGTGTTGTTCTAGGAAAGATTTCCCAGGGCATGTGAGTGGTTCTAAGGTAAGAACGAAGATCTCAGGGTGGATTCACTGCAGCACCTTGGAGGACTCACTATTATAATAGCTGTAGGGAAGGGAGGAGGAGGCTATGACCAGAGTAGCTTAACAGAGGGAAGGAGGAAAGGAGTTAGAAGGATCTAGTACAGATGATTGATTGGAAGGATTTAACTAAGAGAGAGAACAGAGGAAAGAGTCCAGAGTAGATTTTTTTTTTAATGGAGAAGAGTTCAGAACTGCTCAGGAAAGGGAGAATTTAATGGAAAAGAAGAGAATTGTGAAGAAACCTTTTCAAGTCGGTAGGAAAGAGAGATCTAGTGGCAGGGTTAGCCTCAGGCTCAAGGGCAGCTTGCTATTTTAAGGGCTAGGGTTAAATTCCAGCATACTGATAAGTCTGCATGGTGAGTAGGCATGAGGAGAGGTCTTCAAATTGCCTCATTTTTCTTAGAGCACCAGGAAGAGAGGTTGTTGGCTCTGTGGCTGGAGGAGAGATTACAAAGCAATTGTGTAGAAGATAAGATGAATGAACAAACATGGTCACCGGTGAGTCCCTCAGACTCTCAGAGGAGGTATCTTCTGGTTTTCTTTTGCCACTTCCATTTTTCCTCCTAGTGGCTAATGTCTAGCATGCAGTAGATATTCAATACATGTTTAATTTCAGCATTGGGATGATATTACCTACAATTCAATTTGGAGCTAACCATGCATCTCACTGTTCTTAGCACCTTATCCATTTATTGCATTTGCTAGTGCTGGCTACATATCTGGCATTTAGAGTCATGACGCAATGGAGTCACAAGAGAGTGAGAAGTAGTTGTTACTATCCTTCAACTTCAGTGATAAGTGAAAAAGCAGATGTTAGAGGGTTCCATGATTTGTTTGTGGTTGGTCAGAGGATCTTGCTGGCACCAACATGGCCCATCCAGTAGAGGGCAGTCCTGCATACAGAAGCATGCCTTCCCCACCCTCAGGCTCTGGAATGCACACTGTGAAAGTCCTTCTGTTCCTGGGCTTCCTTTCCCCTTCAAGCGCCAGTGCCTGATCCTTTAAGACATCTGCTTAAAGAAGTGCATGATTGATCCTTTAAGAGATCTGCTGTGCTTCTCTTGAAGTGATTTCCTCCCAGGTGGCATTTGGCATCATATGAAAGTATTTTGAATCATCATCAATGGGGAGTGTATTCTAAAACGCCCACAAATGAGTCGATCACCACACTCTTCACAGAAATATGTGTTCCAAAATGCCAACAAGAGCATCAAGAAGCTGAATAATCCTGTCTTGATGAACATCTATAAACAGTCCAGTGAAACTGATATAGAGAGACAAATAAAAGACAGCTTCGGGAGACAGAGAGATGGCTCTTGGGGTGAAAACATGTTCTGTGGAGCCTGACGACCTATGTTTGGATCCCCAGAAACCACATTAGACCTGGACATGGTAATGCAAGTGTCTGTAATCCCGCCATGCTATAGGAAAAGGGAGGAGGTGACAGGCGAAGCTCCTGAAGTTTGTTTGCCAGCTACCCTGGCTTGTGTAGCAGTAAAGAGGTCATCTCAAACAAGGTGGAAAGTCAGGGACCAACACATGAAGATTGTCCTCTGACCGCCACATGCAAGGCATGGCATATGTGTCTACACCCAGACACATGAGTTCACTCAATTGCCTGCACACATTGGGTGGGTAGGGAAAATTCAACACACTTAAAACCCACAGAAATCTGTCAAAAATAGCCTGTGGGTTTTGCTTCTTTGGGGGATGTCAAGCCTTTGAGGGCCAAGTGGATCTTGATTTATCACTTCAGCTGCTCCACTTGCTAACAACTGTTGTCACCAATCTGACAAGCTAGGAAATGTGTAGCCATGGCCATGCAAGGCAGCCAAGAGGACAGATTGTCCTCTCTTAACATCCATACCGGCTTTCTGTCTGGGTGAGAAAAATGACACCCCCGCCTGCACTCTATGTAAATATTCTCTACCTCCAAAACATAATTGTTGGCACTCGTGGTCTTGCAAAAGGAACTATGTACTTGTTCTCATGCCCTGTGTGCTTCGTAGGGTTCAGAGTGTGGTTCTCAAACCTGCTGGCCTGTTGTCAGGCCATTGTCATCCCCAAGGGCCACTTCCTTGCTGCTGGAAATGCTATACTGAAACACACTAGGTTTGGGAAAACATAGGCATATTTCTGAGTCTCACCTGAAACACATATCCTTCCAAGCCAAAATGAGCTCAAAGTTCAGTAAACCAATGCTGGCTTCTCTCTATAAAGTAAGCTGTCTCACTATAAGATCTCTCACAGTGGAAATCTTGTTCAGCAAAACTTAGAGAGGAAGGAATAGAGACCAATCTTTGTGAATGTAACTTTATAACTGTGTTGGTTCCACTGTTTACCTCTTAACTGGCTATCATCTAAATAATTGAGACTTTTTATATTATTTGTTAACCATGCTTCACAACACAAAAACTGAGCAGTTATTACCCTATTCTTAACTCACTAAACTAATCCGACTTCCCTGCAGCGTAAATCTCAGAGATACTTGCACATTGTGGCTCCTGCTTCAGCTGAATCTCTTCTCCTCTCATCTCCTCATCTCTCCTGCCTCTGCCTCTTCTGAATTCCCCCCATCCTTCTTCTCCTTAACTCCTCCTCCCCTGGAGGGCAGGAAGTCCAGCCCTATTCTCTCCCCTGCCCAGTGATTGGCTGTAAACTGCTTTATTGGCATATCAGGGGGCAACTGGGGAGCAGTGTTTATGTAACATTGAGTCCTTCAGAACAAGGACTGGAACCAGATATGGGGGGGGGTACAGAAATCAACATTTGATTTACACAATAACCTTATGCCTACAAGCCTTCATCTGTGGAATCTGTTTCGCTTAGCACATGATTATCTCCACGCTTTCCCTTGGTGGATGAACTCTCTTGTGAATGTCTAAAGGCAAGTGAATGGATGAGCTGAAAGCCTATGTGTGGCTGTGGCAAGAAGTACAAAAACATGTTTAAATCATAGGCAAGTGGTAGGTTTCAGCAAAGATCAAAGTACCCCTTTCTTCCTTATAGTAATTTATTTGAAGAGCTAATGACAGAACATGCAGAAATGAAACACAGAGCTGGGAGCTGGTTTACCAATATCTACAGAGCTAAGTCAAAGGATTCTTTAGACTGGCAGAGAAAGGAGAGTAAACACATCAACAGTGGAATATTATTAATACACCCTTACTGCCCTTAACTTAATACAGTATTGTGCTCCTGGAATACAGGATGATAATATAAAAATGATGATAATAATGTTTGTTATCACACATGGAGGGATATTTCTATGGGCCAAGTTTTATCTCAGATATCCAGATTATATCACTTTATGCTCAAACTACCAAAAAGAAATTAGTACCCAGGTAAGACTAAGATGTAACGTGTCCCAGGCTTCCAGAACAAGAAGGTTAACCCTGAGTCTGAACCAAGGAAAGCAGGCATTTGACATGTGCCAAGAGAGTTTGCTCTTGAAACAAACTCTAAATGGAACCCCATTTGAGAAAGGTAGAAATACTCTTAAGAGTCTCTTTTATAGAGTCTAAGTTTTGGTTTTTTTTTTTTTTTTTTTGAGAAGAGTCCTATAACACAGTCTTAATACTTTGTGTGCTTTTGTCAATGTAACATACTTGGCCCACATCACACAAGGTAATGTAGCAGACAATATACAGGATGAGGTGTCCTTGTATTAATTGTAAGACTTCACTGAAGTTAGACTCTTCAGAACCCATTTTTGCAAAGTAGAATGAGTTTTAGGGTATATGTCAAGTGTCTGACAAATTCCCTACAGTCATTGTCAATATTGTTGTTTGCATTATTTAAATTCTTGAATTCTAGTGTTTCCTGTATGAACTTAAACATTGACATCTGCATTTCACATAGTGCCAAAGACCAAGCATGAAGAAACATGGTTCATTGAACCATCTTCCAAGATAAGGGAAATATTGGTATAACACATGTTTGTATTTTAAACTTTAGGCACTGCCCAGGTGATGGAAGGTGGCCAAGTGGAATATAAGCCTCTTTTGGGCATTCGGTATATGTGGTGGTACCATTTAATTGGTCTCTTCTGGACTAGTGAATTCATCCTTGCATGCCAGCGGATGACTGTAGCAGGAGCAATGGTTACTTGTTATTTTAACAGGTAAGTCCAGCCTTTTATCCCTGTGGTTTGTCTGGGTGCTTTGGATCTTTGAAAATATTTGGTATTTTTTTTCTCAACTCCTTAAAAGAGAGTAATAAGAATTAGAAAAGAAAAAAAAAAGACTAAGCTAAAATATGACGTATAACCTCACTTATTGGTCAAGACAAATAGTCTACCTTAAATCTTACACATTTCCAGGCTCTTTTGCTTAAACTAGAAAATGTGGAAAGAATTCAAATGGCATAGTAGTCATATTGCCTAAAATTTAAAAGTACTTAAAAGAAAGGATTTTATTCTCCTGTAAATATCCATTGACTTCAGTCTTTGAACATTATGGATCTATTTTAAATGCACTCCAGTAGCTATATCAACTATTTCTGTAGAAATCAAAAGAATATTTACTTGGAAAATAGTGTTATACCCTAAAGGAAATATAAACTATAGTTCATGTCCTCAGAGTTAAGTACTCGTGAATTAATTACTTACTTCAGTATCTATAGTCCATTACCTCATGAGAATAATTGAGGACTCCTGCTCCTCCACGGCCACCCCACCCCCACTCAGCCAGAAGAGCAGGCCTGGGACAATGATGGGGTTGGTCTCAGAACAGGAAGGTTACTCCTGACAGAAGCCGGAGAGGCGGGGATTCAAGTATAAAATGTGCTTTCAGGTCAGCCAGGTGGTTCAGTGGGCAAACGTGAAAGCCTAGCCACCTGAGTTGGATGCCCAGAACCCTCTAGAAAGAGAGACTGGCTTCCAGAAGATGCCCTCTGACCTCCAGCACGGCACTCCCACCCCCGTGTTCCCACACACACATAGCATACGCATAGACACACAACAGTAATAAATACAAATTTAAAAATACAAGAAGTACAGAAATAAAATGTGCTTCCAAAGATGCTAAGTCTTCAACCCTTAGATCCTTCCTCCATATTGAAGAGAAGAGGCCTTTGCTCTCCAGGGATATAAACAGAGAGGGTCTGATGGTAGGGTATCGGGCGCAGCTGAGGCCGGGGCAATGCTATGTCCTGAAACAGGGAGAGCAGCTGGCAGTCTAAGCACTGATTAATGAGGACCCCAAGCCCCCAGCAAAATGGACTGCAGAATCCTACCCCAGCAATGGCCCTCCCCAGGCAACAAGCAGCCTCTCTCCCACAACGCATCCAAGTGTGTTTGGACCGTTTGCTATTATATTACGCATACGAAGAAAGTGAAAGAGACCAGAAACCAAACACAAGGGATTTACGGGAAACAGACACAATGCAAGCTGTAAAGGGAGCTGGTGACAGCTCAGCGGAAGCACGAATACTATTATCATAGAGAGCAAAGAAATCCTGAACTCGTAAACGAAAAGCCCTCACACAAAAGTGAATATCGAGAGACTATGAAAGACCCTTTAATAACTAAGAATTTCAAAAGTAAGAATTTTCTTTTGAATGCTTCAACTATGAGGCCAAAGAGCTCTCCTACGAAGTTCAGCAAAAGAGACAAACAGGAAAATAAGAGAAAGGATAAAATGCCAGTTATTTAAGAACCCATTATCTGACTAATATGAATTTTAGAAAGAGCAAACAAAAAAGTTGTCTTTTTTTTGTTTGTTTATTTTGTTTTGTTTTGTTTTTGAGGCAGTGTCTTATCTAACCCAATCATCAAACTTGCTGTGTTGCTGAGGGTCACATTGAACCTCTGATCCTCCTGCCTTGTCCACTGAAGGTCTGAGATTTCAGGCATAAAAAAATTAAAATTAAAGAAAGAAAATTTCAAAGAAATGTTGACAGTGCTGAGGACCTGAGTCCGAAGTTTCCAGACGCTGCTTACAGGGAAAGAGAAAAGATCAGACAGAGGCTGAAGCATCAGAATCAAATCTGACATTCTGACACTCAGCAGCAACTCTGACCCCAGAAAACAGCAGAGCAGGACTGTCCAAAAGCGTATTCTCCCAGGTTCCTGACCTAGATAGAGTTCTGCACCCATTCCCGGTCAATGTAGTCACACTCACCCAAAATCCCCGAAGATTTCCCTGGCACGTCCTTTCTAGGAAGGATGTTTCCACTGAAAGTCATGAGTAAGCGAGGGAGGAAAAGGAGTTTCAGAAAATGAGCAGCGTGTAGGAAGAAGAGGCGGGAGTTCTAGGGAAGGTAGCAGTGTTGCAAGTGTTAAAAGAAAAACTGAAGCCTAACACAGACTGGGAACACAGTGACCTGCAAGAGGGCTGTCTCCAGGCAAAGACAGGAAAATGAAGGCAGAGAGGAACAGATGTGCTTAAACACACTGAGATTTATAATTTGGCTGGGCGTTGAGTCCAAGGGAAGCAGAGCAACAACAACAACAAAAATGTGACACAAACATGAGCTCCAGGAAAAGCCTAAAGTTGTGCAGGAAAGGAAATTCAGTTGGACACTGCTACTTGGATCAGTTGGGAATATTCCTAACTGTATATTTTATTTATGTACTAATGATATGAATGCTAAACATTAGCTTAAAAAATTAGTATAATTGAGGAGGAGTAATAAGATGAGGGTGAGGGGGTCAGGGAAAGGCTGAATAGGGAATGAAACCTGTATGGGATGTCAGGAGGCAATATCTGAAAAATTAAGAGGAAGTGAATGGCTGGTTCAATGGTAGAGCCAAGCACTTGCCCGGTATGCCTGAGGCCCTGGGTTCGCTTCTCAATACCAGAAAAGAAAGCAGGCAAGATGCCATAGGAAAAAGCAAGTCATTAAGAACCTAGAGTTGCCCGTTAGTGATGGCACATGCCTATAATCACTTGGAAGGCAGAGGCAGGAGGATCTCCGAGTCTGAGGCCAGCCTGGTCTACATGGTGAGTTCCAGGATAGCCAGGGCAACAGTGAAACCCTCTCTTGAAAAAACAGCAACAAAAACCCTATAGTTTTAAATTGTGGAGGTAAGTTCTAATATCTCTAGGGAAGGAGAATTAAGGAAAGATAAAGCAAACTGCTGTTTTTCTTAAGCCTTTTAGCACTATTTAGTTCTTTAACGATTATTTTTATTTTAAATTAATTTAAAATGAAATACATGAGCAGGTAGAAGGCATGGCCAGTGGTTACAAGCAACTCACAGCAGCCTGCAACCACAGCATCTCTTTTGACCTTAGGTCAAAATAGGCACCAACATACATATACATTAAAAATGAAAATAGAAAATAAAATGCATGATAATTTCTTTTTAGTACTACAGTTATTTAATTATTGAAGAGTATTCTTAACCAGGGATGGTGGCATATTCAGAAGGCAGAGGCAGGAAGATTACCACGTCTGAAGCTAGCCTGGTTTACATAGCAAATTCTAGGCCAACTTGGACCGCAAACAGAAACCTGTCTCAAAACAAACAGAAAGAGTCCATTTTCCTTTGGACAGTCTGTTTCACTGTGAACCCTCCAGGTTTTTCCTCATCTATAGTTCACAATTCTTTCCCATCGTATTTGGACTTCCACCTGGGGCAGAATTTTAATATAGACTGAGTGATTTGATTGTTGTCATTTATCTGAGCTTTAAAAGGGCTGAAGAGTGCATAAAAGGACTACTGTGTACCAAGATATGGGAAACATGTAAAACCTACCTTTAAAGACTATTTTGTGGAGCAATAGAAAAGGCTTAGCAGTTAAGAGCACTGTTCATGCATGGGACCTGACTTTGGTTCCCAGTACATGGCAGCTCCCAACTGCCTGTAACTCCAGACCCAGGGCACCAATGCACTCTTCTGGCCTCCACTTGATACAGATGCAGACATGCAGGTAAACACTCATACACATAAAATAAAGTAAATACATCTTTAAAATACAAAGAAAGAAACCACATTTGCTTGAAGAAGTCATCAACAGAGATTCTCTTTGGGAAGCCAAGAGTAGTATCACATGTTGCAATCTCATCTCTAAGAAGGATCAGTTCAAAGTTCCTACTTAATCAAGGATTAATTAGATGCTAACCTGGGCACATGAAACCCTGTTTCAAAAAAAGTCAGGCATAGTGGGGAACTAGGGAGACAGCCCAGCTGATAAAGTGCCTGCCATGCAAGCATGAGGTCCTGAGTGTAAACCCCAGAACCCACACAGAAAAGACAGACATGATGTCACCATGTGCTTTTATTTTCAATTTTTTAAACACTTATTTGGGGAAGGTGCGTGTGCACACATGAGTGTGAAGGGCAGGTGACAACTTGCTGAAGTTTGTTCTTTCACTGTGGGTTCCAAGGATGGAACTCAAGTCATCAGGCTTGGCCATAAGCACCTGTCCCCACTTAGTTGTCTCTCTAGGTCTGGGGTGTAGATATGTAAGCCCAGTGGTAGGAAGGTACAGATAGGCAGATCCTTGGGTTGCTGGTCAACCAGCCAAGCCAGTGATATACCCTGAGTCAAAACAAGGTTTGGATGGCACCTTATGCCCCAACCCTTTCACGCCAGGTGGACCTCTGGACTCTATATGTAAGAACACACACACACACACATACACACACACACACACACACACACACACACACACACACACACACGTATGAACATGCCCATAATAAATAGTTTGTATTTCTTCCATTGGAAGGATGGCCTTAACAGTTAGCTCACGGCCTCCTCCTTCCATTTCATAGGTTTTGCTAGAGAAATACAAGAAAGAGATGTGGTCTTTGCCGTGGCCACACTGTTTTCCACTCACTGCCAGCTTTGTTGGAAACCATTCACCCCATGCAGCCCAGACTTTATTCAAGGACTACAGCACAAAACTGGCTTTGCATAATGTTGAAGGAGTTTCTAGAGAGTGCCAGGCTGGATTTAAAACTATTGCTCTTAGAGCCCTGAAGTTGCTGGTGTGGTTATGAAACACTATGTATGTACCTTAAAGGTATTCTCGAGCCAGTCGTGATGGTGAACACCTTTAATCCCAGCACTCGGGAGGCAGAGACACATGGATCTCTGTGAGTTCAAGGCCAGCCTGGTTTACAAAGGGAGTCCAGGACAGCCAGGGCTACACAGAGAAACCCTGTCTTGAAAAACAAACGAACAAAGGTATTCTCAGTCTTCTTCAGGCTCCTATTTAAGTTATCACTGGTTACCCAGCATGCCTAGTGCCACAATGTCAGCTCTCACACTGTGCATAGGTCTAGAGACTAGTTTTATTTTCAGCTTCACGGGGAAATAATCAGATTCTCTTTCTAAAGGCAGATTGTGCTGGCTGTGAGAGAGACAGGGCTGATGGCCCTAGTCACTTGTGCAGTGGGGAGAAATATAGCAGGCTAATGTCCCTGGTGACTATAAAAAAGGGTGGTGACTTCAAAGGCATTGTACTTATCCTCTCTTTTG
Organism: Lophiomys imhausi; assembly: GCA_907164525.1. Lineage (NCBI taxonomy): Eukaryota > Metazoa > Chordata > Mammalia > Rodentia > Muridae > Lophiomys > Lophiomys imhausi. Next base: position 11,824,099 of record CAJQZJ010031998.1, on the reverse strand, counting down.
CAGGACTGTTTCTAGTTTGAAAGCAGGTATTGAGTGACTCTTGGCTTAGGTTAAAAGGGCAGTTTTTTTTTTTAAGTTCCCTCTCTCATCATGTGATAACCCAGCTTCAAAACCTCCACATCCTCCTCCAGTCAAGCCCTGCAGAGCCCAGCACTGTGACTTGGGTGGGAAGGCAGGGCCACCACTCCTCTGTCCCAAATGGTTTATCCTGCTGCAATGAAACCTGCTCAGAAATCTAACACCTAAGCCCAGACTTCAGTACCTGGAGGACCAGACCTCGAGGTCCCGTTCATAGTGGCCTGTGAGTCATTTATTTCCCAAGCAGATGGGAAGCAGGTGCCCGGTTTGCATCCCGCTCTCTTAAGCATTACAGAAAGTTCTAAAGCTTATAATTCTCAATGGAAAAGTAAACATTCTTCCTTTAGAAAAAAAAAAAGTAAGAGGAGATGGGGAAAATGTGTCAGAATTTCCTGGCCCACTCTACTCTTCCAGTATCAAATCAAAATGACAAAATGCATTTCCATCAGTGAACATAACCCTGGCCTATCCTCGATGCTACCCCACCACTCAGGTCTCCAGTAGCCCAGGCTGGCTTCAAATGAGAATGACATTGAACTCTCGATCTTCCTGCATCCACCCCTTTCTGAGCGCTGGAATTATAGACAGCACCACCACTCAGGGTCCATAGCTGGGAACTGGACTTAAGACTTTGAGTATGCTAGGCAAGTACTCTACTAAATGTGCCACACTGAAATGCACAGCATCTTTGGGTAGGCAGCCAGGTTGCTGTTCTGCCTCAGTCTTGCTGCCTTGTTCCCTTATTCTTCCTGGGTGACTTAACTAAGAGCAAAACAAAACGGTTGCTAACTCTTGAGACATTGCTGGCTATGGTCCTTCTCCTCCCTCTGATCCTAGGCCATTGTCAAATCCTTAGTTCATAGTGACTTAGCAGGCCAGGCCAGTTGTAGAAGAATCTTGTCTAAAGAGAATGAGCTTCACTTGGAGCCCATGAAATTGCTTCTGGGAAACTGGGCCTCCTTTTCTAAACTGGCATCCCTGAGAACTCAGGGTCACCTTCAGAAAGCTCACCAGAAGGGTGACATCAGCTCTCCTTTCTTTTAGCTTTCGGGTTTGAGGGAGAAGGGGGGCTATTCTCATTCTGTTCTTTCTTCCCTTTTCTCGATCTGTGAAGCTGATTTGCACACATTCTTAGGAGCTGTGTCATTACGAGACCAGTAAATAAATGATTCACACTGAAGTGACCTTTAAGGAACAGAGAAGAAATCAGCTGATTTTGGGGAGCCCAAAGCTGTGCAGAAGCTAAATGGCCCAATTTTGTTGTCTCATCCCTTCAAACCAAAGTTTCTGGCTACCTTTGCTGGCCCAGGTCCTGATCATGGTCCTGATCATGTGACTTGATGATGACTCTAATCATCAAGTTAATACTGGCAGTAATTACACATCCTTCTGTCCTGTGTACAGTGAATACCATGACAGACCTAATCCATTGCAAATGAAAATAATATAAACAGACAACTGGAAGGGTGGGTGGAAGGACCAAGAACTTTAAGAAAGAAATGTGTATATTTTAGTTCATCGATTTTTTTTTCTGTTTTGTATTTGTTTACACATGAATGCCACACCAAAAAAAAAAAAAATGTGAACTAGCCCAAGATATATGGTAACCTTGGCTACCTAGGAAGATAAAAATCTTGCCAAGTGCTTGCTGCATCATAATGCCAATGAGGAGCTGAACCACAGAGAACTTTCTTGCTGCTTTTTAAATAGTGAGTTTTAAATGTTCTTTCCCCCTGTTCCCAGGAATCAAAGTGACCCTCCGACCCATCCAATCCTTTCGTCTCTCTCCATACTTTTCTGCTACCATCAAGGAACTGCAGTGAAAGGGTCATTTTTAATCACTGTGACAAGGATCCCAAGAGTCATTCTCATGTACATTTGTAACACTCATAAAGAGCCGGTAAGACAACACCCTAAAGCTGACAGGTTAAGGACTGGAAACTTAAGGTTCCGTTCTGGCACCATTAACGGACTCAGACCTGTTTCCCAAGCTCTGACTTGTGTCCAGGCTGAGGAAGGCGCAGTTCTGTGTTAGCTGGAGTCCTTCTAATTAAAATGCTGAGCAAATGGTTGAATTCTGATGGTGCGTTTTCAGCTAATGCTTGTGCCTCTTTCTCATGCTTGTTTGTAAGTAAGATACATTATGAAGTAGGAATAATAGTTGTTTTGTTTTGATGCCAACATGCTCCCTGCCTGCTGTGTTTCTAGTGGGTGCCATGGGAAGTGATTTGTGTGAGCCAGGAGGGAAGAGTCTGAGTGTGTGTGTGTGTGTGTGTGTGTGTGTGTGTGTGTGTGTGTGTGTG
>CAJQZJ010031998.1:11799458-11820849 GCA_907164525.1 Lophiomys imhausi | reverse complement strand
TATCTATCTATCTATCTATCTATCTATCTATCTATCTATCTATCTATTTGTATGTGTGTGGCAGGCATGAGTATATGTGCCAAAAGAGCATCAGAGGCTGTGGAACTGAAGTTGCAGAGTTTTGAGCCACCATGTGGGTGCTGGGAATCAAACCTGGGTCCTTTCTGGTGTTCTTAACCACTAAGCCACAACTCCAGCCCTAATGAAGTGTTTCTTAAAGTACAGAACCACTTTTTATTTTTATTTTAAATGTATTCATGTCAGGTAAACATTTTGTACATATGTAGCACACATCTGAATATCTATTTTATATATGACATGTATATGTACAAAAATATTGGCCACTAATATATATATATTTAATAATACATGTATTCATTTATCTAACATGTGAGTTAGTACTTGATAATCATAAATCAATGAGCAGCTGAGGTCTTGCTATCCCCTACCGAGCAAGGCATCTTAAGCCCTTTAAAAACAACCTCCATAAAGCCAAAGAGAAATTGGTGGAAGACAGAGGTCTCTCTGACCCATGTCTAAAGGATTATTCATGACTTCCCAGATTCCACAATGAGCAAGGCAGCCAAACTCCCATGCAGTGATGTCACTGAGGTAAAATATGACCTCTCAGGTCTTCTGCAGCATCCTTACAGCTCGGTCCTGTGTCTGCAGTGTCAGCATGTCTTACAGCCAATGTGACCTTTCCTGTGTTAAATAGTCTCATCCACAGTTGCCACCAAGCTAAAACCTGTCCACATCAAGTTTCATCCATCTGGTTTAACACCGGGACAAGAAAATGTCCACATAAGACTGAGTGGTTCAGGGGTCCACAAAGCAGGCTAGCTGAGCATTGTTAACTGTTTTTGTTGTTGTTTGTTTTGTTTTAGCTCTGGGTAGTAGGTGGGACATGGCAGCCAACCCTCACCCAGCTAGTTCATTCAGTTTTCATTTTTAAATTTTTAGAAATGTTATTTATTCATGTATTTATCTTTGTTTGCTTGTTTGTTTATTATCTGGGGAAAGTATGGGTCCTAGGAACCCAACTCAGGTCATCAGGCATAGTGTCGAGCACTTTTACCTCCTGAGCAGCTCTCCAGCCTGAGGTTTTTTTGTTTGGGTTTTTTTTTGTTTTGTTTTGTTTTTTTATAATAAGTGACAGGTAGAACTTGGTCAGCCAGATAATTCATTCCCCCAGATAATTCATTCCCGAGTTACACACTCGAGTTAGACTTCAGAAGACACATTGACTCTTTGAATTTTTGGCTGAAACCTTCATGACAGGATTTATTTTCTCCAACATTAAACATGGTTATTGATGTGGGGACATGACTAGTATCTATGATATATGGTTTGGACTTCTTGTCAGTAACAAAAAACTTACCTACTTTGAATTCAAAAATCAAAATGTTCAAGGCATGGGGCCATTGTCTCAGTACTCTGGAGGATGAAGCGGAAGATTTGAGAGCTCAGGTCTAGTCTGGGCTATACAGAAATACCTTGTCTCAAAAATAAAAATAAAATAATGTATCCAGACATTGCAGCTCGTACCTATAATACCTACATTTGGGAGGCAGAAGCAGGAGAATCGTGAGTCCAGGGCTGACCTTAGTTATATAATAAGTTTAAGGCCAACGTGGGCGATCAGGACTCTATTTTTAAAAAGCAGAACACACATGCACACAAACTGTGTATACCACCTGACACACTTAGAGGCAGAAGAGGAAAGAGAACAAGAAGGTCACCTTTTCTTTTGCTGTTGAATACCAGTTAACCCTTTCAGCTGAGGTCACGTGAACCATAACATCTAAGGCCACGGATGAAAGCTAGCTCACCCACAGTGACAGCAATTAATTGAGTTGTTTGCATATGAGTAAGAAGTGTTCCAGGGTCCCCCCACACGCATATACATAGACCCACAAATGGAAACAATCCTTATCTTCTCTCTGTTGTCTCTCACACTTTGTGGCCTGGACCTACCTGATCCCAGCAACACAGTACAGGGTCAAGAGGTGACTTCAGAAACAGCTGCCGTGGGCTCCAGTGTCTCTCCAGATACCTATCCCATCTCAACCAGGTATGTGCCTTCCCTAGTCCCCAGGGGTCTGAGGGTGGCTTCTGTTGTTTAGATGAACAAATTCTTCAGGGTGGACTGTGTAGTTATTTCAGCTTTTCAGTCATGTAGTGTGTCAAATCCTCTGAACTCTGCCATCAAATCTGGGAAAGTAGTCACAGACAAAATGTGAAGAAATGCAATGGCTGTTTCAGTACAACTGTGTTGGTGGACTCTGAAATCTGAATATTATGTGATTTCACATGCCAAGAAATATTTTTCTTTTTTATTTTCCACTCATATTAATGTTGTAGACATCATTCTTAACTCCAGCCTAAGGAAGGCAGGGCAGGAGTCTGTCAGACTGATCATACCGTCCCACTAGGGCTGTAGTTTGTAGACCCCTTACCTTGGAACTGTATAGGTTATTACAACAGTTCTTCAGAGTCTGAAGAAATGCCTTTCTTTTTTCTGAAATAAAAGGGGGCACGAGGCTTTTCACATTTTAGTATAATGAATATCCGTCAACTGAGAACAAATGTCAGTGCCTGAAGAGTCACAATTCTCCTGAACTAGGAGAATTGCCTCCCAGTTTTTTTTTTCTATAGTTCACCAGCCCTTCCATTTCAAGCTACAAATATTCTCTTTAAAAATCTTTCACATTCACAGAGACTTAAATAGATGTTTTATTTTTCTGTAGCTCGTTTAGGAAAGTTTAATAGCCTTTAGTCACATTTACACAAAGCAGTGTTTTTTTGAAAGGCAGCGTGGACTGTTTTATAATTTAAGCATACACAGAAATCTCACTTAGAGAAGTCGTTCTTATTATGGCCCATCTTCCTGGCAGATGCTCCAGCAGAAGTAAAGGGGCTAATTAGCCCTTCCGTGTTTGATGTCTTATAAGTGGTATTTAGAATATCTTTCATTATTCAGGGAAAGTTTAGCATCTTTTTTTTTTAAAGCCCTGTTCTATTTTTAAGACTCAATCTGGGTGTACATTTAGAGTGTATTTGGATCTAAATACCACAAGCCACGATATATTAAACACAGTAAGGCAATGTGGCATTTTTTCAGAAAGGTGGGGCACAAGGCAAGCCAAGCCACACCCTGGGAATACACTCATGGACTAAAATGCTATATCTCTCTTCTCAGAGCTGTGTGTATGAGCCTGGACATCAGCCAATGCTACAAAGGTTTTGAGATGCATTGGTACATTGAAATATGAAAAGATACAGTTATGTGAAAATTCAAGGCTTAAAAAAAAAAACCCCATATAGTTAGACTGGACAGGCTAAACACATGGGACTAGTAATACAAATATATTAACTAGATGGTCTCCAAGGCTCCAAGCTGGAATCACCACCTCTGTGTGTTTCACAGGATTCAGGCTCCTCTGTGACCCTCCCTATTGAACTCCTGGCAATAAACTACCCCATGGAAACCTAGGACCCCACCATATTAACAGGGGAGAAAAATCACAAAGGAAGAGGTAGGGTGAACTCTAGGTCCATTCACTGTAACCCACCCTGACTTCCATTCAGAGAGTTCCACTCGTATGTGACTTGGGTTAGAGTCTACCTTTTTTTTTTCTTTTTCTTTTGAAGTCGAGACTCTATCACTCAACACATTTAAAAATCACTGCCTGGCTTTTTTTCTTTTTTTACATTTGTTTTCTCTACCTTGCTATCCTCGGAGACATGTTCTCTGCTTCTAAAGTTTCACCCTCCTAATATTAACTCAAGGCCTTTTCTCTTGGGAATTGAGAGTACTGCATGGCCAAGGTTGGATGCAGCGTTCATATTAACCACACGGTAATTATCTTTATACAAGTGATGAGTCCTTGCAACAGATATGCAGTGGGAGTGACTGCCCCAGGTAATAAGAGTAAGCAGTCTTGCTCCAGCTCTGACGAGCAAGAGTGGCTCTCTGAGATTCTGACCGCAGGGTCTGTGCTCTAAGCCATGGCCTTCGCTGACAGCCATGGCCCCGTTGCAGTAGGGTGACTCCTACAAGATTGGGCAATGCCATCTGGCATGAGAACTGCTGGGAGTAGGAGGCTGGGAAAGAAGAGTTGAAGGGGAGGGATGGAAAAGAACCAAAAGACTGATGGTAGTGTTGACAGGAAGAGAAGGGTCTGGTCTACATGACTTTCTGAAAGTGAAGTAAATGCTTAAGAAGGAAGATAGACAGTCAAGATTAGAGTTATCATGGGACAGGGAGAAAGACAGAGAGCTGCAGAGGGAGAAAAACAGAACATTGACACACTGTAGTTAATGGGAAAGGTTAACTAGTCTTTTGAATCAACAAAGAAAAAGGAAGCTCTATATGGGAGGGGGGGGCCAATTCCACCATAAGTAAAAAGTAATTCAAAACGGAGCACAGACCCAACTCCTGTAAAACTTCCAGGAGAGAAACCCTTAGTAACCATGAGTTTGGGCAGAGAGTTCTTAAATATGACACAGAGATAACTATGAAAAAGAAGAATGGAGCATAGAAGAGGCTGAGCTGGTAGAGGGCTTAACCTAGCATGCATGTCCCATACACCAGGTGTGGTGCACATCTGTAATCTCAGCACTGGGGAGATGGAGGCGGGAAGATCAGGAATTCAAGGCTAGACTCAGCAACATAGAAAGTTCAAGGCTAGTTTGAGTTACACAAGAGTGAGAAGAGAGGGAAGGGAGGAGGAGGGAGAGTGGCAAAGATAATGGTGGTAAAATAGGAGTCACCAAAACCATCAGCCTCATCTGGCAATAAACAAAGGAAAGTGAGTTTGAAGTGAGGAAATGCATTTAGATTAGATAGACTGGGAACTAGTCTCCCATGGACTAGGTTATTGCTGGGGCAGGGAGAAGTTTGGGCATCTCTATGCTTGGAAATCAGATACAAGAAAAAAAAAAAAAGAGCCAAAGCCTGTTTTCTTTACTCTAGTTGATGGGCAGGAGGCTAGGGAAGCTGGAAGAGGATCAAATGCATTTTTCCCACTCAGCACCCAGATTATCTCTCCGCAGCTTGGAGGCCATGGTTCATCACTGCTCCCTAAAAGCCTCATCCATCTTCACTAAGACAGGGACAGGCAGCAATTTCTGCCTTTTGTAGATGCCCAGCCTAATGCTGCATGGTACTCCATTTGCAGAGTTGGGGGATAAAACTCCAAACCTCATGATTTCTCTGCTTCATAGATACCAAGTGTGTGTCTAGCTGTAAAGCAAGTATGTCACCTCACACAGTCACTTTCGCAAAGACCATTTATTCATTTATGCTGTGTGCAACCATTTGAGCCTGAGCATAATAGGGGGGGAGGGGACCACGGGAATTTGAGATGTGTATGTAGCAGTGAGAAACACATGTATGAGACATGCATATAACAGTAAGAAATTCAGAAAATGCAGATGCTCAGAAAAGGACAACCTTGGTAAATCAAGTACCTATGGACATCACCAGCAAATAGAACAGTGACAATGCTGGCTATCGGCTATTGGCACCAACTGCCAATTGATGCTGCATGGTCTTGTAGTATCTCCAACTTACAGGCCAGGAGACTGAGGCTTGAAGACGGCACACAGTCAACATCACAACTAGGAGCCAATCTAAGTTCATTCAGCCTCCACTACCAAGCCTTACCATGTGCAGCTTTTCTAGCCACAGACTCAGAACTACCCTTGGAGCTGTTCCCAGAAGCTTTCTAATCCAGACAGGCTAGCTTACTGGTAGGGTTGGCAGAGGGCAATTGCCATCTTGCTAATGGCAGACTTGGAGAGGACAAGAAGTGTGTAGTGCCACCAGAAGCCACAGCTATGAATCCTGCAGTTTCAGACCAGAGAAGCCTTTGTTGGGTAGCTGGACTCTTCCTCCTCTCCTCAGGCAAGTCAATGATCCAGGCTTCTGATCCTGGAGGCTATTTCATCTCAGTCTGGATGGCAACAAAGCTTGGAGCATCCCTGCTCCCTACCAACACCTTATAGGGACCCAACTGAAATCTTCCCAGGGGACCAGGCTGCTAACCACTCAATCAAACAGGGTGCCTTCTGTCCTCATCCAGTTCTTCATGAAAATGACTTCCCACCTACATACAGGATATCTGCCCCAGTTCTGATAGTGGCTGTAAATCAACATCCCTTTAAGTACAAAATTCACTGGTGGGCCCACAATACTCTCACAGATGCTTCATTGATTTGAAAACATGCTAGAATTTTTTTTCAGATTTTAGAGAATTACAAAATTCCATTGATTTTTATACTTCTGTACAAAGAAGGGTTTTTGACCAATCAGTAAAGTAGATCCTGTGGGTATTAAAATGTATTTTTTTTATGAACCACAATAAGTGTGTTGCTTTGTTTCCTTAGACTTCATATTCTCTAGCCTGTTATGGCATCTAACTATTTGGTTGGTGCCTGGAAGCTATCTAAGTCTGGGACCTTAGGTGGGCAGAGAGTTGGGATAGTGAAAATTGGAAAAGATATAACCAGTATTATTCCATTACAATTGTTCATGTAAACGGACACTCTGTCGAGTATTTGGTTCTTGCTTTTTTATTTTTATTTGTTGTCATTATAAGCATTGTTCTCCTTTTCTATTTTTTTTTCCTTCCAGCAGAAGCGGGAATGGGTGTCGGAAGTGAGACATAGGGTGATGCCAGAACCATTTGTAAACCACCAGTCTCCTGGGAGAATCTCCCAGAAAACGTCAGCTCCCTAGTTGGGTCTCACAGCTGTTTGCCCCTTCCTACTTTGGGTAACTCGAGCTGGCTACTCAGGCTCAGGAACTTCTGTGGGTTGAAAGAGGTGGGCTAAATAACCCCCCACATCCATATAGACCCTTCTGACATTTGTTGGGGTATTGAGCTCAGAGCAGAAGCATGCAGATGCCACCCCACTCTGTCATGTGCCTATGAACTGGGATTAAGGACTGGCTGTTTTCCTGGGTTCTGTATTGATGTGGTATTTTGTTTTATTTTCCAATGCTTCTTAATCCATGGCAAGGCCTGACCATGAAAGCACAAAGGTCATTGTGCTGAGCATTTGGAATATTGGGGAGTCATCTCTCTGGGTCCACTTAAAGGGGTTCTGCAAGGAGTGCTGCTGGGCTGTAGGAAACAGCCTATAGGACTGACAGTAGCACTCAGGACAGACACTGGTCATTGTGGGCAGCCTTAGAAGTGGGCAAGTACTATTGTGCCCAGCACCGTTCCTGTCCCATTTCTCTCTAGGTGATCCCACAGGAAGACAGGGGTGTGTCCCTGAGGAGGGACAGGGTGCACTAATGTACCTTGAACGTACCTTGGTGTCTTGTCTGGATGCAAGCTAAGCTAGTACAGAGAATGTTGCCTCCTGGCATTTGCATGAAAACATGAGCAGCTCTGTCTTTCTGAGCAACAAACACGTTTGTCAGAAAGGTCCATTTCATCTGAGTTCAGAGAAGAGCATGATGCTTCTTGGGGTATAGGCTCCTCTCCCCTCCCTTCTCCTATCCCCTCCCCTCCCCTCCTGCCTGCTGGTCATTTTTTTTTTTTTTTTTTTTTTTGGTTTTTCGAGACAGGGTTTCTCTGAATATCTCTGGCTGTCCTGGACTCGCTTTGTAGACCAGGCTGGCCTCGAACTCACAAAGATCCGCCTGCCTCTGCCTCCCAAGTGCTGGGATTAAAGGCGTGCGCCACCACTGCCCGGCTCTGCTGGTCATTTTTATCAGTGATCATAAAGTCAGCCTGTCTTCCAAGCCTTTGTAGTCAACTTGTCTTTGTAAAATCGTAACCCTTCTTTCCCCAGACCCTTGCAGTTAGCTCTGCCTCAATGCCGTCTTTCTTTCCATCCATGAATAGCAGTAGTGCTCCATGACTTTTCCATGTCAGGTTCTGATTCATCACAAGCCAGGGGTGGCAGACCTCCACTGACACTTCTTTTCTTTTCCCCAGAGCAGCATGTGCATCTCAAAGACCAGATGCAATGCACAGTGGGAAATTTCTCTAGCTAGATTCTGAGAATGATGGACAGAGGCCTAAGAGAAAGCTCTTTTAGTCACCAATATGGCCCTAACAGTAACACTGGTCATAGAGCATCCATGTAGCCTTTCTTTCTGTGGCAGAGGTGGCTCTGCCTCCTGCTTCCCCTGCTAGCTGGCTCAGAACAATCCCCAGGGCAGTCAGCTGTTGCAAGAGCTCTAGGGAGATGCCTCTGTGTGTTTGTTCTAGAGGGAAATGCACATGTGTCAGTATATTGACAGTTCACATGAAGGCTCATATATAGACAGTGATAATCCCCCGCTCACAGCTGTCTCACAGCAAATGCTATTACCCCTGCTTTAGATAGAAAGGAATTAAGGCTCCTTTTTGTCAGAGGCCCCAGACTGTCTGGAATCTCTGTGGGTCCCAGTGTGTGGCTCACGAGCTGTGGCTGGGTAAGCAAGGCTTTGTGGGCCTGGCTCACACCTGCTGTGAGCATGCTAAAGAGGGTGAGGCCCTAGGTGGGCCTCTTCTCTAAGTAGGCCTTAGTACACCCTCATTCTTTGGGGGAAAGCTCAGGGAGCAGCTGCCACCTTAGGCAAGACTCTGAGGTCCTTCCTGACTTGTAATTCCACTTTGAGGGAAAAACAATTGAGGTTGATTAATGGAGGATTGCATCACTATCTGGGAGGGAGGGGGTACAACACTACTGATGCTATATTATAGCAAAATCTGGAGGCCAGAGGACTTAGTGCCTCACCCAAGGGTACATGGTGAGTAGAGTCCTTTCCTCCCCTATCTCTATCCTGTCTTCTTCTGCCTTCCATCCTTCACTAAGAAGCCGAGGATGGGCAAGTATGTCCCATTATCCAGTTGACTTGGGCAGAACTATATGCAGACTTCTCCCTTTACAGGGCAACATGGGAGACCTGTGCTCCTAGAGCAGAAGGATAAGGAATGTTGGGTACTTAGAAGTTCAGGCTCTCCCCATAATGATGGGACCAGACTCCCAGCTTCCTGCCCCAAGCCTCTCCTATGTGTCCTCCATCCTTCTTCTAGAAGACAGTACACACACACACACTCACACACATAGAGCCACCAGTCTACCAGCGTTCTCTCTTCCTCATCCCTTACCCATCTTGGGAACCTGAGTCCATATTTCCCTTTCCTCAACAATGAGCTAGATGAGGAGAATTCAGTTTGAGGCAGGATGATCCAGACTTGAGTCATATACTGTGGGACCTGAGATGGTTCCCTTCACCCCTATTAGCTTCTGTTTCTGCAAGTATAAAACAAAAGTCTCAATACCTACCTTAAGGACAGGAGGGGTGATTAAGTAACCTGGCACACCAGTATTTAAGTGTATCATCTGCCTCTCCTACATGCTCCATAAATGTTATTTGTTGTAATGAAGGGAAGGTATCTCCTGATGTCTAAAGGGCTAGGACTCTGAGGATGTAGCCTGTGGAAGGAGTGGCCCCAGAGGACTATTGAAGATCTAAGTTTGAATCCTGGAGTCAGGGGTCACCCAGATTCTCCTGGTTTTGTTGTTCAAGGTGGGAAGGAGGGATTTAGTTACTTTTGCTTGCCAATTCACCAAATACTAGAAGTCTGTGTGCCAGAGAAGTTGCTGGTTAAGTGCCTGTTTCCCAGGGTTATGATAGATAATTAAAGCAGTTTTGCAAAGCTCTTAGTTCTATGGCTAGCATCTAGAGATAAAACAGAAGACATTAATATTGCCATTACCAACCCATCACTGAGTATGTGATGTCCTGGTTGTCTTCCTATGGCACTCAAAAGACTGCAGAATTCATGATGTTATCAAATCCTTTCGGTTGGGAGATATCAGTCTCCATAGTAGTGGGTACATCTACAAATATTTTTCTTTTCCTCAACCCCAGCGATCCCTAATGTATTCATCAGAGAGCAGAGTATTGCTTTTGCTTCCCCTAATCCAAAGCAGACTGGTGCTTCCCCCAACCCCAGAGTTCAGCATCTACGTCCACGCCTGAGGTCAGGACACAGAGTTTGACCCTGGCTGGGGACTGAGAAAACAGGCCTCGCCAGTCCATCAGTCCTAGGAGACAGACTTGTCTGACCCAGTCTCTTCTACATCAAGCCTCCATTTATTGTGACTCCCATTTATCTTCAGGAACATTGGTGACATGGCCTAGCAAGGGTAACTAAGACTGTTTCCAGAAACACAAGTCAAAAACAAACAAACAAAAACAAACCACCCTATCCAAGGGACTGTCCTTTCTTAATTGTAAAATACCCTTCACGATTCTGAGCTTCATGTAAAACACAAAGCCACCAATTTATGTTCATATCTTCCCATCAAAACATGTCTTAGATATGCTGGAAATAGCAGAGGAGACCATTTGGATCTTTAACTTTGATCTTTGAAAACTACCACTGAAGTCAGCAAAGCCCAGTTTCCTCGTGAGTAAGGACATGCTGTGACAGTGTTTGAATGTGGAGGATTTGACAGCCTTAGACGCAGATCTTCTACATTTTTTCCCTCCTCAGCAGCTTTGTATCTGTGGGTAGGTGCCCAGATTGTTGGCATTCAAACATAGACCATCCTCTGTGTTCATAGGTAGGGATGAAGAAAGGTGCTCAGAATGCAAGGAGAATGTTTGACAATGCAACACTACCCTAAATGCTAAAGAAATGTGAAGATTATAGATTATTGCTCATGTTTCCCAAATTCTTTTTTTTTTTTTTTTTTTTTTGGTTTTTCGAGACAGGGTTTCTCTGTATAGCCCTGGCTGTCCTGGACTCAATTTGTAGACCAGGCTGGCCTCGAATTCGCAAAGATCCGCCTGCCTCCGCCTCCCAAGTGCTGGGATTAAAGGCGTGCGCCACCACTGCCCGGCTCCAAATTCTTTTAGCATGAGAAATGGAACTAACAATTTAGTAGCTCCTGCCACAAATCTAATCTTCCTTGTGATAGGGAGCAGGCTTTTTCATACTATCTCCCTTTGGGTCTTCTTCTGGAAGAAAAAGAAAAGCTATTTTCAGAGACTCCTTGAGACTCTTCCAAAATCCTTACCACTCCCTCTCTTTCCTACCTTCCAATGAACCAAGGCATCAATCAGTTGTGGGGAAATTCCTCAGCTGTCCTTCCTCAGCTATCTCTGTCCCAGACATTGAGAAGGAAGTAGATTGCCAGAGGCTAGAGAATGCACTCTTAAGCAAATGAGAGGAGGTATGAGTCATAGTGATTAAGGAATAAAAAAAGTCTTGAGTTGGCAGTCACTAACCCATGCTAGAATCCCACAAGGCTCCCACCACCTGAACTTCATCTTTGAACAATTTTCACATGATTACAAATCAAAGACCAAAACTCAGATGCGTGAGGAACATTGTATCATGTCTCATAATCTGATTTTTGACTTGGCGGTCCCATTCCGGATGGGCAGAAAAGTGAATTGCTATTCTTGGGCTTTTATGGAAGATTTCAGGTGTTTCCAGGCATCAATTGGCACAGACTGGTCTTGAAAAAACCATCTTTTTGTCTTCATGGATCCTTGGACCCTCTCCAGGAAATGGGATTCTTTTACAAAACCATGACACATGGTAATATGTGCCCAGATTTGTGAGTGGTAGGTTACCATCTCATCCTGGTCATCTAAAAACACACCTCTGCAACTTCCTCTTTCCTAGACAGACAAAGGCTTAGAGGCGGTCATGGAAGGACCCTACATTTACTTGTTCCTCTAAAATAAAAGAGACATAAACTACTGGTCAGAACCCACCAACCTCTGGTCCCTCTTCCCCCAACTCAATGGGGTTTCCTTCTGTGGGTGGAGCAAGACCCGACCACACACTTGCTGCTCCAAGACATTCAGGTCATATTGAGAATCTCTTCTCTTCACTTTCCTCATTGCAGGGAAAGGCTCAAAGGGTTAAAGGATGGGAGTAAGCTAGAAAAAGTGATAGACACATTATGTTTTTTGCCCTTGCCCCTCACTTAGCACCTCAGGAGAATAAGTTGAGCCTGAGTCCTGTAGGGAGGAGAGAAAAGAGGAAATACACAGGAAAGAGGGCAGGTAACACATAAGCACCTGGCAGAGACAGTGGGCCGCCCTTCTGCTCAGAGACTCATCTCTCTAGAGCAGTGGGTTTCAAACTTCCTAATGGTGAGATCCTTTAATACAATTCATGTTGTGCTGATCCCCAAGCATAAAGTTGTTTTTGTTGCCACTTCATAACTGTAATTTTTGCTACTGTTCTGAACAGTAATGTAAATCTGTGTTTTCTGATGGTCTTAGGTGATCCCTGTGAATTGTGAGTGGTAGGTTACAATCTCATCCTGGTCATCTAAAAACACACCTCTGCAAGTGAGGGTCATTTGTGCCCCCACTTAGGAGTTGTGACCCACAGGTTGAGAATTTCTGCTCCTAGACATTGGGAAACAAGTTCTGTGAAAAGTAGACAAGGGACTGGTGTGGATAAATTTAGTTTCATTAAGCCGGGCGGTGGTGGCGCACGCCTTTAATCCCAGCACTTGGGAGGCAGAGGCAGGCGGATCTTTGTGAGTTCGAGGCCAGCCTGGTCTACAAAGCGAGTCCAGGACAGCCAGAGATATTCAGAGAAACCCTGTCTCGAAAAACCAAAAAAAAAAAAAAAAATTAGTTTCATTAGATTTCTTAAGTAGGTGGGGCTAGGAAGTTTCTGAAAGCTTTGGCAGTTGGATGCAGTCTTTGACAGCAGTTGTGGTTTCATCTTCCTACTCCTTCTGCTTTTACAGAATCTTCAGTTGCCATGGGGTGGGGTGGTGACAGCATTAGTGCGACCGCATTATCTGAGCAATGAGGCAGCTGCACTAAATGACTTCATCAAGATGCATCCCAGTGTGAGGGTGGAGAAGGGTCCTCTTGGGGTGTTTGCCATGCCATGCTTCTCACCATAAAAAGAACAAGAAAGAAAGGTGGGGAGGTCCATGGAACAGGAGGTGGCTGACCTCATTTAGTTCCCTATGCCAGTCTGTGTCTGGGAGCTGGACCAAAGCAGACCTTCCAGACATGTCTATGGCCTAAGGGATGACCATGAGGCTCATATGGTCTCAACACCAGCCCTGGGTCCATGCTGCCTTCATACAGCTCTTCATTTGTAAAAAGTGGCTGGTAATTTGTAAAGGAAGGGGGGAATATGTACTAACTCAAAAGAGTTGCCCTTCTCTAGGACTGAATGTCAAAACGGCTTTCTGAACAGAGGTACCAGTGGAGAGGGCAGGTTGAAATGAGAAGACCAGCAGCCAGGTGTTGGGCAATCAGAAAGAAAACATGTTATACAAAAAGCCATCACAATTAAGATGCTACAGTACTAGCATAAACAAAGGTATATGTTAGATAGATATGTACACTTTTGCAACAGAATAGAGAGGCTAGAAATAAATTGTCTCATATATGGCCAGAGACAACAAATTATATAGAAAGGACAGTTTTCCCAACAAACATTCTTGAGAAAACTGCAGATCTACATACAGAAGACTTACTGTGTGCCATTCAAAGGCCAACTCATAAGGAATCGAAACCTGAAAGTAAGCTGTAAGACTATAAATCCCTGGGCTAGGAAGATAGCTCAGTAGTTAAGAGCACTGGCTGCTCTTCCAGAGGACCTGGGTTTGATTCCCAGAACTTTCACAGCAGGTCATAACCATCTGCCACGGTGGAGGGTGGGTGTGGGGGGGTGTCATCTGATATCCAAATAATAACACCATTATATGAAGAAGTTAAAGTTCACAGAATCCGAAGGTAGAAAAGTGGTTGCCCAGGACTGAGGGAATCCATGCCTTATGGATACTGTATGTGCTTTAAAAAGAAAGGTTCTAGAGATCTGTGCACAACTGTTCATATATACTGCTAACCTGATACTCAAAAACTGATCAAGATGATAAATTTAATGTCATATGTTTCTATTACAATAAAAAGGAGGAAATATGCTATTATATATCTCTAGCAAATCCATATTTCTGTTTGTTTGTTTTCTTTTGTTTAGTTTTTTGTTTTTCAAGACAAGGTTTCTCTGTGTAATAGCCCTGGCTGTCCTGGACTCATTTTGTGGACCAGGCTGGCCTCGAACTACGGAGATCCGCCTGCCTCTGCCTCCAGAGTGCTGGAATTAAAGGTGTGCACTACCACATCTGGCTATCTTTCTTTTTTTTTTAATTCATCTCTCATATATTACATCTTGAAGAAAGAAGTTTCACCTCCCTACACTTTTCCTAGATCTTCCTCACCCTACCTCCCCTCTCCCCCAGATCTGCTCCTCATCTATTTCCTTTCAGAAAAGAACAGGCCTCCCAGGGATATCACCTGAACACAGCATAACTTTTACAATAAGACCAGGCACACACCCTCATATTGAGGCTGAACAAGGCAACCTGGTAGAAAGGAAAGGGTCCCAAGTTCAAGCAAAAGAGTCAGAGACAATCCCTACTACCACTGTTGGAAGTCCCACAAGAACACCAAAGTAGACAACCATAACATATATGCAGAGGACCTAGCTCAAATCCATATAGGCTCCCTAAATGTCACTTCAGTCTCTGTGATCCCATGTTAGTTGATTCTGTACATCCATCTTTCTTCTAAGAGTTTTTCCTGCAAAGTTAGCCAAGTCACAGTACAGAGCAGAACCATGGTTCTATCTGTTGGCCTCTGTCCTACAACCTTGAAGGTCAGTTGCTGCCTTGCCAGCCACTTGTCGATCCACAGCGTATTTAAAACCATGTCCCCTTAAACATATGGCATCTAGAAACACTCGCCTGTTTCCACTTTTATCCTCCCGTTGCTGGCACCATTTCCTCAATTCTCAGCTCTAAATTGGAGAAGCTTCGTGTTAGGTAAAGGACCAATCGTCTAACACCTGTGAATACCATATTGCATAGTATAACGGGCCACAGGGTGAGACACCTTCATTTTTTTTTTTCAGAATTTCATACTTAAGTACTCTATTTACATCAGGGCTAAACATTTGGCACACACCATCTAGGTTTACTTTCTTAAAGACTCTGGGCATCAAGTAGCTAGCTGTCAGTCACGTTGTACAAATGAGGAAACTGAGGCTCAGAAGCTGAGGAGCTTCACCAGGATGACAATGACAGCAGCACTGTGTAGTCACCTGTGGGACACCCACAAGCCACAGTATCATTGGCTTCGTGGCACTGCCTGAGTTCCTTGTTAGCGATGAGGGTGAGGGGATAGAGAACAATGGCCCCATTAACCAGAGACAAGCCCACCTATTCAGTGTTTCTAATAAAGCCTGAAGTCAGCAGCCGCACCAGCCTTCCCAACCCCTGGCACTTCCCTTTCACACACCCACAATTTAATTTGTCCTTACACAAGACCAGGCCTCCCTTCTGACTCGCTCATTTCCTCCATTGATTATGTGCAGGACAAATGAGATTGATGGCCGCCATCATTCAGAACAGGGGCAGACACTGGGTGAACAGTCTACACGGTCCTGATTCCTGGACCTGCCTGTCACACAGAGTTACATAGAGGTATTGCAAGGAACAGAGCTTTCCTAGATTAGCCAAGGGTCAAGTTCAGCAAGGTGAGCTCATCTGACTGGGCTTGTTCAGGATCTGAAGGAAGACAAGTACTTATCACCGAGTAGGTGCTGTCTGCTCCTCAATTGCCCAAGTTTCTGCCTACCTTTATTTGAGACAGGGTCTCGCATTGGCCTGGAACGCACCAGGTAGGCAAGGCTGGCTGCGCAGTGACCTTCCTGTCTCTGCCTTCTGCTTGTGCTCACATTGGTCATATCTCTCTGGCTGAGGCCTATTGAGAATGCTTTTTTCTCAGTAGAATTTGAAGATTTGTTCCCCCCTTGGGAGACATCTGAAGTGCCTCTAAATTTACTTTTATCACATTTATTTGTTTGTTTTTTATTTATTGGGGGGCGAGCACACACACATGTCACAGTGGGAGTTGATTCTCTCCCTCCATGTGTGGGTTCCAGGAATCCAACTCAGGTTGTCAAGCCCGGTGGGAAGTGATTTTACTCACTGAGCCATCCCACCAGCCCTTGGCCTTTTAAGTCTAACATTGAAGAAACAATCGTGTCAATCACTCAAATTCAGGTTTAGTATGAAGGAATATTATTTGGAAGACAATCTTCTCCAAAAGCATCTTCATTTCTCTATTCAACAAACAGCCCTGCAGACTGGATAGCTCTCAGAAAAGGCATCTCAACAAATGAACTGTGGGGGTTCTGTATGATAATGCAAGAAGGGAGTGGCAGATGTGGTACAGCACAGGTGTTGGAGGCAGCAGGCCTGGGGCCATACTGGTTCAGATCAAAAGTGGAAGCTCTTATCAAAGAGGGTCCTAAGTGTTCAAAACCCTAGCAGAGTCAGGAGAATAGCAAAAACCATGGAATCAAGAGGCCAGAGAGAAAAAGAAGCAATGCTCATATCTGAGACAGAGTCTTGCACTGGCCTGGAACTCACAAAGAAAGGTAAGACAGTGCCTGAGGGATGACACAAAGGGTTGTGAGCCACCATGTGTGAGCTGGTGCTCGAACCTGGATCCTCTGGAAGAGCAGTCAGTGCTCTTAACCACTGAGCCATCTGTCCAGCCCCATAAAAACTGTTATGAGGGTTGAAAGAGTTATTCTCCTTAGCATTGTGTTTTAACCTGAGGGGTATTGGTTGTGATGGTTCTGGCCCATTTTGTTTGTTCTGATTTTTATTTTATTTTATTTTTGTTTGTTCTGATTTTTAACATGGGTTCTATGGATTTGACTGAGATAGTCATCCCTCCAGGACAAGCACCTCGCCAGCTGAGCTATCTTTCTAACCCCAATTTTTCATGATTGTTTTTTAAAAGGTTTTTTAGGACCAGTGAGATGGCTTAGTGGGTAAAACTGCTTACTGCATAAAGCCTGGTACCCTGAGTTCCATTCCTGGAACCCACAGTGGAAAGAGAGAACTGACCCCCACGTGTTGTTGTCCTTGGTCCTCTACATGTGTGCCATAGGACTTGTACACACACACACACACATACAAACAAATAATAATAATAATAATAATAAAACTTAAATAAGTTAAAATTAATAGAAAGGGGGTTTTAGAAAGCTAATTCTTGGGTGTGAAAGTATTTGTGAGAAATTCAAATAGTCCTTCAGTGGGGGTTATAAATGTCACTTTGCTTGACACCAACTTAACATTTGTTCTTTCATTGAAAACCCTTGTAGAACACAGTTCTATTGCCTTTGGGCTGCTCTGTCTGTCTGTCCTTTCAACTGTGCATACTTGCCAAGGAATATGGGGAGGAAAAGGAGATGTCTTTCACAGGGCCACCTGAGCCTCATCAGTAGTTTCCTTTTTTCTCTGTCTCTTTGTTGCTTAAAACCCCCCCCCCCCCCCATGATTAGCTTGGAAAGAATAAGACCATTCTAAAAATTAAGCCTAAAAGCAAATACATTTCAGAAAAGCAAACAACACTATATTGCCCTGCATCTGACTTTCTTGGCAGGAGTCACTCTCAGTTACCACTTCTCCCCACCACCACCACCCCCTACCCCCCCTAGTGCCCCCATCCTCCCTCCTGACAGGACCCCTGAAGGGGACTGGGCTGGCGGGCTTCCCCACTCACAGTCTCTTTGGTCATGGTTTGCAGCCTGGTAAACAGTGAATTCTTGAAGAGGCTGGTAAATGCCAGGCCCTGGAAGGCCGGGGTGTGTCTGTCGGGTGCTGTGACTTCCTTTCCATGTGTTTGTGATAAAATCAGAGATGAAACTGGCTTGGACTAGTTCCTGCAAGTTTTCCTAAGGGTCCCAGAAGGCCGGCTAGATGTATGTGGACTCAGCTACCCCTGAGCTTCTGTGAGTCCTGAGGGAAGTGGTGCTGTATGCTACTCAAGTTTGTGTTAGGAACTCTCGCTTTATTTTTAGTGAATAAAATCAGAACCCAGTTAGAAAACTCATTCCAGAAATAAAGCCAGCTATTCATGGATTGGGGCAAATCCCTTCCCTTTTCTATGGAGGAAAACACTATTTACTTTTTTGCGGAGTCAACAGCAGCTCAAGTTCACAGCTCTGCCATGAAAAGAAGCAGCCCTTTCAGTTTTGGGGGAGGACAGATGGGTGCTCTCAGGGGATGGAGGACTGAGGACCAGGCTGTGCAAGCTTCAGTTTTGATTTAAGGAGTTGGGAACAAAACCTTTTAATTTGTTAATACTCTTGGAGAATTATTTTTCAAAATAAAGAGTTAATCTAGCCTTTTCTGTTACCTAATAGCACAATGATTACAATTGCTATTAAAGGGGAATAATAATACCTAAAGTGATTATTTTACTGAGTTAAACAATGTGATCAGAGGAGTCCTGGTCTACTATGAAGGGAAAACACCAGGACATACTTACTCTGTGTGTGTGTGTACACATGCATGTATATATGTGTGGGTGCATACACACATTTATAATCATAAAGGCCTGAGAAGGACACCGGGCATCTTTTTTTTTTTTCTTTTTTTGGATCTCCACCATGTTCCCACGGGACAGGGTCACTTACTGAATCTGGAGCCTGTCTGGTAGCCAGCAAGCCCCCAGGGAGCTTCCTCTCTCATATTCTCTCCTGCACTGGGATTGCAGAATGGTGTGACAACCCTCAGCTTTTCTTATTTAAAGATTTATTTATTTTGCTCATGTGTCTGAATGTTTGCCTGCATATATGTATGTACCATATACATGTCTGAAGCCTGCAGAGGCCAGAAGAAAGCATCAGATCCCTGGAACTGGGGTTACAGAGGGTTGTGGGCTACCATGTGTGTGCAAGGAACCAAACTCTGCAATAGCAGCAAGCGCTCTTAACCTCAGCCATCTCTCCAGCCCCTTCATTCCTGTTTCTTTGTGGGTTCTGGGAATATGAACAGAGGTTCTCATAGTGGCATAGAAAGCACTCTTAGCTGCTGAACCATCTCTCCAAACAAACTTGATAGTCTTTAGTGCAAAAGCCAACAGATGTCTTTTTATGAAGCCCAAAATGGGGTTCCTGAGAAGAGGAAACATCTGGCAGAGGGCACTCTGCAACCAATTTTAGAACCCAGCCTCCTTCTACAAAATTATCCTGCCATGTCATAAAGGAAGGTCTCACAAGAACACTGCATTGCTGTTTTGAAGGAAATGCACAAAGCACACCTCAATGTAAATGTTTTCCTGCAGATGGGCCTGTGTGATCTCGAGGTCCTCTCCGTGTAACATCGGTCTCATGTGTGGCTTGGCATCTGATCTAGCCCTTCTGTGCTTGGGTGCTCTCAGCTACCTTACTAGCTCGGGGCTAGGAGGATTAAATGAGTCAGTACTTTCAGGAAGAATGTCTAGAATGTGGTTCACAGTATGTACTTCCACATAGAAGTTGCATACCTGCCTACAGAAGAAAATAAAGGCCACAAATATGAGCTAGGAAGCTCCCTTCAAGTTTGTGCCAAGCTGTTTTGGGACATGCCATAGGACATCTGCTGGGGGGGGGGGGTGTTCAGGATCCAGAGCATCTGGGAAGAATTACAGTTCTGGTTCTGGCATCTGTGCTCTGGGGAGAGCTTCTTGACTTTGGGCCAGATTCTGGTTTGTCATTGCCACTGGGCCAGTGTGCTGGGTGGATGTGTGGTCACACCACATTGACCTAACTGCAGCAGGGCCCTGTGGGCATTATGGCTTGTGTGGGAATGTCTTTCAGAGTTCTGATATAATGGTTTTCAGCTATAATTCCTGGCTTATTCCTCTTATAGCAATGGTTCTCAACCTTCCTAATGTTGTGACCCTTAGTTCCTTATGTTGAGGTGACCCCCCAGCCAAAAAAATTTTTCATTGCTACTTCATAACTGTAATTTTGCTACTGTATGAATTGTAATCATGATATGCAGAATATGATACTCGACCCCTTTGAAAAGGTGTTTCACACACACAAAGGGGTCACAACACACAGGTTGAGAACCACTGGCCTATAGCCTTTATTATTTCTTAAGTGATTTAGAAAACTTAGAATAAAATGAGGGTGCTATAGGCCTCAGAAAACAAATTCTCCCTCTGATCTTCTCCTACCCCTCACTTCACCCGCTTCTTTTTATTTCTAAGGTACATCATAGAAAGTCAAATCTTAAATCCTCTGACCTGGGCTAGAGATGTAGCTCCATTGATAATTATAATTTCCCTGTCAGTGAGGTTTTAGTGTTCTCTTTCAGTGGGCCATGAGATGTTAAAGAAAAGACAAATGGTTATGAGACTCCTTGGAAATTGTAGAATTGATGCATCCATGAAAATGTACCATTTAACCTTTAATCATCTCAGCAGAGGACCAAAATCTATTTTTGTTGCTTATGAGTGATGGGTGGTACTATACTGGAAGTGGGTTTCAGGAAGAAAACCCTCCCTCAAAATAAAACAAAACAAAACAAAAACACCAAAACCAAAAACAAAACCCCAACCTACCCTTCCCCATATGACTCAGGATGTCCACTAGGAATCAGTTCAGAAAGGAAACACGTAGGACTTGTGGACTTTGGTTAGAACCTGAATGAAGAGAGGAAGCAAAGATGGAGAGACCTGTGGTACCCACCCTGGGCACTGGGATATGGTCTGAGACATGTGGCTGGTCACTCTTGGAATCTCGTGATATGAACCCTGAAGATGAAGACAACACAGGTCCTTCCTATGTCTCCCAGAGGCTTAAGGAGCTGATATGTGCTCCCAGTGATAAATGATGCCGTCTTTAGAGAATTCTAGCTAGAGGACAGTGACCAGCCTTCATGCACTTGTCATTGCCAGATACTGGGCTCCTCCGGAATGTGTCTTTAATTCTCCTCCCAGCAGCAGGTGTTCTGCCCCCTTTATTGATAAGGAAAAGGAGCTCAGAGAGGCTGGCCACTGGCCCACACCCTCACTGGAAGAGTTGGGATTTGAGCTCAGAGACTGTTGGACTACGGGCTTGTGCTTTCTTTAACTACCATGCTTTTAGATTAAGTTTTGGCCTCATGAAAACCGATGAATGTAAAATCCAGACAGTTGGAACTTAAAGAAAAGACTCTTTTGTCTTACTGACTCATCAGGGGGCTTTGGGAAAGTGCCCTTAATCTTGGCTTCCAGTCTATGAAAGAATGAGTCTAAGCTGGGGAGAGAATTCAGTGGGTAGAGTACTGGCATAGCATACAAGAGGGCCTGAATGTGGTTCCCAACACCACATAAACTGAGTGTAATTCCCCAAGCCAAAAAGCTGAGCATTTGAGAAGATGCAAGTAGATGGGAAGGTCCTTGTCATCTTTGACGATATAGTAAGTTTGAGGCCAGTCTGCACTATATGAGCCTCTGTCTCAAACTAAAACAACAAAAAACAAATCTGCCATCCTAAACACACACACACACACACACACACACACACACACACACACACACACACAC
>CAJQZJ010031998.1:11787901-11799448 GCA_907164525.1 Lophiomys imhausi | reverse complement strand
CACACACACACACACACACACACACACACACACACACACACACACACCCTCTTTGACTTAGTAATCTTATTTTTGGAAATTGAGTTTAAGAAAGTATCTAGCTGGGCATGGTGGCACACGCCTTTAATTCCAGCACTCAGGAGGCTGAGGCAGGTGGATCTCTGTGAGTTCAAGGCTAGCCTGGTCTACAAAGTGAGTCAGGACAGCCAGGAATACACATAGAAACCCTGTATCAAAAAACCAAAAAAAAAAAAAAGTATCTAGGAGTAGTGGCACATGCCTTTAATCTCAGCACTCAGGAGGCAGAAGCAGACAAATCTCTGTTGAGTTTGAGGCCAGCCTGGTCTACAAAGTAAGTCTAGAATAGCCAGGGCTGGGTTACACAGTGAAACACTATCTCAAAAAACAAAAACAAAAAGTAGTATAAAATCAGAAAATTAAGCTGTACACTGCATATTTATACAGTAGAATATTTTAAATGGCCTGTAGTGCATCTCACTTTGTGAGTTCTTGGCTACGCTCAAGGTACCCTCCTGCACACGTATAAACACATCCCCACAGAACTGACAGTTACTAAAAATCAAAATTTTAGAAGCCATGTGACAACATAAAATGCTTAAAGGCAAAAGTCAAACATATCTTTAAAATGTGTTTTTACATTTCTATTCAGTTTTCTATTCTGTTTCTTCCTTTTTCGTTCCATCTTGCTCTTCCCTCCATCTCCTCTGAGAGCCTTCAGGATGCCTCTTTCCTCAGGCTCCTCAGGGTAGAGTTCTGTTTGTCACACATCTTCCTGGGTCTGCCTTGCTCCAGAGAGCCTGCTTCCGTTGGTGGAGCTGTTGTGGGGCTCCACCATTCCCTCAGGGGTATTATTTTGTTTTGTTCTTGCCCAGAACCTAGATATTTCAGCTCTCTTGGGTATACAGTCGTTTGTTTTTTAAGCATTTTTCTGAGTGGCTGGTTGATTTTGAATGATGAATCCTTATTTGTACAGGAAACACTGTTCTCTAGTGGCAACCAATGCTAAGGAATCCATATCCCAGAAACCCTTACTAATTCCATACCAGCTTCAGTCTTGTGTTTGGTTCACAACTCACTAGAGTCTGCTCTTTTTCTGTACCCAAACTCCCTTTCCTGCCCTCCAACTCTGTTGTGTATTAAAAATTATGCTGAGCGGGGGAGGGGATCGGTTCGGGGGAGGCCTGGGGCCGCTCGCTGGTGCACTGTCTCTGCCACCCCCCCTTTCGCCGCCGCCACCGCCGCCGCCCCGGGCATGTCGTCCAACTGCACCAGTACCACGGCGGTGGCGGTGGCGCCGCTGAGCGCCAGCAAAACCAAGACCAAGAAGAAGCATTTCGTGTGCCAGAAAGTGAAGCTATTCCGGGCCAGCGAACCGATTCTCAGCGTCCTGATGTGGGGGGTGAACCACACGATCAATGAGCTGAGCAATGTCCCTGTCCCTGTCATGCTAATGCCAGATGACTTCAAAGCTTATAGCAAGATCAAGGTGGATAATCATCTCTTCAATAAGGAAAACCTCCCCAGCCGCTTCAAGTTCAAGGAGTACTGCCCCATGGTGTTCCGAAACCTCAGGGAGAGGTTTGGCATTGATGACCAGGATTACCAGAACTCAGTGACACGCAGTGCCCCCATCAACCGTGACAGCCAGGGCCGCTGTGGCACGCGTTTTCTCACCACCTATGATCGGCGTTTTGTCATCAAGACGGTGTCAAGTGAGGATGTGGCCGAGATGCACAACATCCTAAAGAAATACCACCAGTTCATCGTGGAGTGCCATGGCAATACCCTCTTGCCACAGTTCCTGGGCATGTACCGCCTGACCGTGGATGGTGTGGAAACCTACATGGTGGTCACCAGGAATGTGTTCAGTCATCGGCTCACTGTGCATCGCAAATACGACCTCAAGGGTTCTACTGTTGCCAGAGAAGCGAGTGACAAGGAAAAGGCCAAGGACTTGCCCACGTTCAAAGATAATGACTTCCTCAACGAAGGACAGAAGCTGCATGTGGGAGAAGAGAGTAAAAAGAACTTCCTGGAAAAACTGAAGCGGGATGTGGAGTTCCTGGCCCAGCTAAAGATCATGGACTACAGTCTGCTGGTGGGCATCCACGATGTGGACCGGGCGGAGCAGGAGGAGATGGAGGTGGAAGAGCGAGCAGAGGACGAGGAGTGTGAGAATGACGGGGTGGGCAGCAGCCTGCTCTGCTCCTACGGCACACCCCCAGACAGCCCTGGCAACCTCCTCAGCTTCCCCCGGTTCTTTGGCCCTGGCGAGTTCGACCCTTCTGTTGATGTCTATGCCATGAAAAGCCATGAAAGCGCCCCAAAGAAGGAGGTCTATTTCATGGCTATCATTGATATCCTCACACCATATGATGCGAAGAAGAAAGCTGCACATGCCGCCAAAACAGTGAAGCATGGGGCAGGGGCTGAGATTTCCACTGTGAACCCGGAGCAGTACTCTAAACGCTTCAATGAGTTCATGTCCAACATCCTGACGTAATCGTCTCTACCTTCCGCCAGAGCCAGACTGCTGGACAAGGGGCCGGGGATCGGGAGAGGGAAAGGGTGTATTTGGGCAAGAAGGGAGGGTGGGGAGCAGAGTGGGGGGTCAAGAGGGCTTTAGTAAAGGGACTGCAGCCTGTGACACAGAGCAGCGCTAGCAGGGAGGGAGGGGACGTGTTTGTGCACACAAGATGCAGCCTTACTTCCCGAGCACCCCTGATACGCCTCGCCCCTTTTGTCCCTGGTTAAAACGGGGTTCCCTCTTTGGTATCTTGTAACCTTTTATGGTACCTTGGGGCTAGAGTTGACTTGTGGGTTTATTTGGGTTTGCTATTTATAATGCTGTATGTCATCGCCATAGCCACCCTCCCTGTTCCTGTCGGGCTCTCGGTTCCCTTCAGGTAAGGCCAACACAAGGGCCATGAACAGCAGTTGCTCTGCCGTCACCAGAGGTCAGCCACGTCAGTCAGCCACGTTTTGATCTCACCTAGATGGACTGTTTCATTTCCTGGAGTATTGTGCATAATCCCCTTCATGTTTCCACCTTGGCCCCAGGTGAGACATTGCATTCACTCCTCCAAACTGTCCTCGCAGAAGAACATTGCAGGTTGACCCCAACATCTTGGACCTCAGAGGGGAACAGGTCCGTCCTTCATGCAATGATGAGTGAGTGACCAGTGACCGGAAGCAGCTGGGCCCTCAGACAACCGGTTCTCAAAGAACCAGAGATCACCACCCAAGCTACCTGTGCCTCTGACTGGAATTCTGATGTCTGTCAAGCCTGCCTCCCACCGGCTCACGGGGAACTAGAAAGCATCTTTGCATTTATCCGGACCCGTGTGTTTCAATGGCTGGTTCCCTTTGGGAAAATCCCAGAAACTAATACATGTCAAACGGGGCCATGCGCATCATCCGTGTCCTGATCCCTGACCTCTGGCATGTGGTCAGGAACAGAGCACCACAGCGCTCACGCAGAGAAGCCACTCCAAGCCCCAGGCCTACCGTGCAGGAGTCTGGCTCCCTGTGCCTGTGACTTCTCACCTGGACCGCGTTAGCCAGCAAGGTGCTCCACCTGAGGTTGCCTGAGTCACTTGAGGATGTGACCCAGGAAAGCCTATTTGGAGGCCTGATGTGGGGCTTGACCCATCCCCCAGCCTCAGGGCTGATTTTCTC
The DNA here is from genome assembly GCA_907164525.1 of Lophiomys imhausi. Taxonomy (NCBI): domain Eukaryota; kingdom Metazoa; phylum Chordata; class Mammalia; order Rodentia; family Muridae; genus Lophiomys; species Lophiomys imhausi. Next base: position 11,795,749 of record CAJQZJ010031998.1, on the reverse strand, counting down.
TGTTGTCCTCTCACCATTTCTGAACTTGGGGTCTGCCTACAGGCCTCCTTCAGGATTCCAGCCCAAGGCCTCAGAAAGGGAGCTACGCAAGTCATCCTGAAGCCACCAGGGCAACTGGTTGCTAGGAAGAAAAATGGCCCTGGTGGCCCATACTTGGGAGAGGTACAGTCCACCTCCTCCCACCCCCTCAGAAGGAATCAGGAACTTAGGATGAGATGGAAATTTGGTAGATAACCCCAAAGATGTGAAGCTGTCTTAGGAGAACAGACGATTTTCAACAGCTGCCTCCCAGACCAGCTTGGGGAGCTGGAGCCACTGAACTGAGAAAGGAAGATGACAGTCTTGGGTTTCTCTGGGGCTACCACACTGGGGAGAAGCCTTCTGGTGAGGCAGGTAGGGGCCACACTCCTTCCCAAGAAAAGTTGAGATAAGGTTCTGGGGGGCAGAATCACAAGAGTCTTGGGGAAGCGCTCGGAACCACATGGTTCATGGAGAAAAGATTTTCATTTAGGAGAGGGGTTATGTAGGAATAATGTCTGGACTTGATTTCCCCACCTCACAATCAAGAGTGAAAAGTGTGGATCCCAGTGGCCCCAGGTTTGGAAGCCGAGGCTCTGGCTGATCATGTTGTGCGTTCAAAAAGCCTAAGGGTCCTAGCAAAGCATCCACCAGCTGTCTAACTGGGCTAACAATGAGTTGTGTGTGTGTGGGGGGTTATGTTTTGTTTGTATATTGTTTACAATTTTGAGAGGTAGCATTCTGTTTCAGATATTGTTTCCCTGACAGTATTGTAGAGTGGGTCAAAATATTCAAGCTGTGGTTTGGTGGATTTTAGTTTAGTTTTGTTTTTAAAGGCCATTCTGTGTCCTGATTTTAAAACCTCGGGTTTGGACCTCTGATTCCTTTGGCATTCATATGTTTAAAAGCTATTTATCTTGGTTTCCTACAAGTTTCCTTTCTCTTTGTGACAAAGATGTGCTATATGGCTTCAGTCTCAAAGCAATCACACACACACACACACACACACACACACACACACACACACACACACATCCGTTTATCTGCTCCTTCTTTTCTGAGTCCCACCATTCACTTTTTGGACAGCAGTGTTGAGGGGAAGACAAGACCCTTAGGTTGACTCCTCACGGCCATGAGGAATGGCCAAACTGTTTCATGGCGTCCGGAATCATGCTGGATCTTCTAGGAACAGACATTTAAGAATAAAGACAACCGGGTGAGGCCTGAATGTGGAAAAGGGAGGGAATTCTAGTCTCAGTTCTTCATCCTGCCTCTTACTGTGTAACATGAGGGGGGGGGCACTAGGAAAACTCTAAACAGACACTAATAGCCTCAGGCTGGGTTCTCAGTCTAAGCCCCTCCCTGTGTCGGGCGGGTGTGCAAGGCGTACAGTTCCGCCACAGCCTCAATCTCTGCTTATCCAGCTCAGGGGTTACTGGTCGGTGGCTGGCGCCATAAGTGGTCCCCAGGCTGTTTTCAGTGGCACTATAGTTTCCCCCTCAGGCAGCTCTTCCCCCCCAAGCTCCCTCCACACCATCACTTTTCTCAATCCTGGGCCTTAGGCCTGAACAGGTCCCCTGGCAGTGCTCAAGGGAGGAGGGGGACCAGAGACCCAGGACTTTCTCAGTAGCCAATCCCACCCCTACCCCCACCCCAGTTGTCTTTTTAACAGTTCAAGTTGAGAGGGAAAAAATAGCCATTTCTAGCATTTGACCTACTATAGTATTTGGAGCAGAAAGGACAGTGTACTGAGACAGCCCTGAGAGCTCTGGCCTTAGATTTGTGATTTTCCAAGTTTAGAGACCTTATTGGCGTTAGTGGCCGAGGGGGGTGGGGTTAGGGGGCTCAAAGGGAAACACTTTTAGACAGCTACCCAAAATCTGCCAGCCGTGGTCCCAGTCCTCCTCTGAAATGTGCCACTTAGGAAGAGTGACTCCAAGAGGAAATGAGGCTCAGTGAGACTTCAATAGGTTATGAGACACGAGGAAGGAAGCTGGGGAGACTACAGCCATTTTGTGAGGTGGGAGCCCATACATCCATCTGTTCAGTGCATCCCAGCCGCAGGTCAGAACACTGAACACACAAAATGAAGTCCAGAGTCAGCTTTGGGACTGCAGGGTTAAAGTACCAGCCACCACATGTGACTTGTCCATTTCCGGCTGCAAGTTCCATTTTTCTAAATAGGAATTTTCACCTCTGTGCTTGTCTAATGTCTGCCCTGAACAGTTCAAGCCCCTGTGACTGTTTTAAAATGCATGCGTGTTAAAAGTGAATCTCCAACTGGAGGACAAAATAAAACTCAAAAAGCTTTGTGTAAAAAAAAAAAAAAAATTATGCTTACTCATTATTTCCACATTTGTAGTGGGACATTTATTTAACCTGCCATATTGATGAGAGATACTTTCCTATTTACTGAACAGTATGAAAATATATTTGAATATGATCAGAAACTGAGACTTTGAGCTTGTTTGTTTAATGTGGAGACTCGAGGTTTACAGCCATATGTTCTGTAGTCATTCTGTGGTCTTAGAATGATACAATGTAACTGTTGCCTTTTGTTTTAGAATGCCTACACCGCAGCTGCCATTAATGGGACGGACTTTTGCACATCAGCGAAAGTCGCACACAAAATCATAAACAAGAACTCAAGTCATCTCATGTCTGTTAACTGCTTTGGAAACTTTGTCATTTTCCTGGGAAAGGTGAGATGTCTAGACTGAATACCAGAAGCTGGAATTCTACAATTAGGCAATATGGAGGCTGAAAAGGGATCCGTGTTTGTTGTTCTGGAGTAGCTTCACAAATAAGGATTCATCCCCCAATCCTGAGGCTGCCTGTTTTGCAGATGAAACTAACGTTTCATGTTTCCAGGGCCCCAGAGCAGGTACAGTCACCATTTTAATCTCAGTCTATCTTTCTTGCCTCTGACCAATTCCACCATTTGGATCCCTGGTTTTGTCTGTCTAAGAAGGAAAAGGCTACTCACCTCAGAAATGAGTAAGTTTTGTGGATTGGTTTTTGGTCCTAAAGCATAGAAGTAGCATTGATTTAATTAATTTGTACATTATTTAAGGGCAGTAAATCTATAAATCTGGAACCTGAAAGCCACTTGTAGTGCCCCATGCCTTTAATCCCAGCTCTCAGGAGGCAGAGGCAGGTGGACCTCTGAGGTCAGCCTGGTCTATATAATGAGTTCCAGGATAGTCAGGGCTACATACTGAGACTGTTTCAAAACAGGGAAAAAAAAAAAAGAGAGAGAGAGAAACCAAACAACCTGAATGAAGCCCGTTGTATTTCTGATATCACTAGAACTGTCTTTTAAAACTGTCTTGTGTGGTAAAGAGGCTCCTTAACTCTAGGGTCTTGTGGAGTAAATAAAGGACAGAGCCCCACAGCTTGGAAACTTTGACCTGCAGGGTCTTGTGATACAAGTCTGTAATTCTCCAGCTACTCTGAAGCTCTCAAGGTCAAGGCTACTCTGGGCAAATTAAGTGAGAGACCTTGTCTCCAGAATAAAAAGAAAAAAACATGCCAGGTACGACGTAGGTCCGTGGGAACGCTGGTGCCACCTGTGAGGCTGTTGGGTTCATGCTCCAGCACTGCAATCAAAACAGAACAAACGAAGCCCGCGCCTCTTCTGGGCTGTAGGGATGACAAGTGGAATGCTGGTGGTGATACACCTGCCTGATGGGTCATGCCTCAAGTTAGCAGGCTCCCTGTGGCGTGCCACACAGCACACCTTTTCCCATTTAAGTTTCATCTTCTGGGTCTAATTCTGCATAGCTTAGTTTGTCTGATCCCACTTCCACTGAAGGATCTATCTATATCATCCATCCATCTGTCCTCTGCATGTGCCTATGTGTATGTTCGTCATGTGATCATGTACACGCAGGTGATGCCACCAGACGGTATCGGTGCCCCCGGAAGTGGAGTTACAGGCAGTTGTGAGCCCCCAGAAGTAGAGTTACAGGCAGTTGTGAGCAGCTTGATTTGGGTGCCGGAGTCAGATCCTATGTCCTCTGCGTGAGCAGCAAACTCTATAAACTGCTGAGTTGTCTCTCTAGCTCTTCTACCCCTACTTAGATGCTGCTGCTCAGACTCCTGACCCTGATCCTTCCCATCATGTCCTCTGCATTCAAAGCTAAGCACTCTCAGTTCTTCCAGCCAGTCCTCCCTCTCTGATATAAATACCAGTTCTCAGCAATGCCCACAAGTGAACAAGATCTTAGTCACCAGCTGTGACATGGGCAATACCAGATATGGTGACTGTGCCCCATTTAAGGTGCTGTGCTTCTGTGGTGTATTTGGTTGGTGGATGGCTGTCATAGTGAGCTTCCAGCAAGGTTACAACATGTTTGGATCTCACAGGAGTACGCTCATCACACACACATTTATGGGTCACCTGGACACCAGAGACGCTTCATGTGACAATAGGAACTGACAGAAGCACAATATAATTATGCCGTTCTAAACAGTCAAATAAGGTATAGTTGTATGCAGTCTGGTAATACTATTACCTTAGTAGGATTGTGGGTGGTACATTTTCTAATTACAACGACAGTTTCTGGATGCAGTTTCATAATCCTTACCACATTCCTATTTTTATTTCACTTTATGAATTCATTTTCTTGGATTTCCCATAAGAAGCATACCATGCCTAATGACCTTTCAAAATGCATGGGATAAACTTTAGTCTTCTAAAGGAAACAGCGTTCAAAATTCCATATTCATCTTTACAGGCATCTGGAGTAATGGGGCCTCAGGTGGACTGTCACAGCTTCTAGAACTTGGGTGTATCATGTCCTGTGTGTCCCTAGAAATAGAATAATTGCATATCACAGAAGTCTGGGAGTATCTATTTTTATCTTCCAAGCCAGCACTGGAAAGGGTTTCCACTTCAGCGTCTAGAGGGTAAAACCAATCACTTAGGAAATTAATAATTCACCTGCTCAATTGCTTGCAGTATAAAACAGAGATTAAAAAAAGAAACTGGGCATAGTGACACATGCCTTTAGCACTTGGGAGGCGTAGGCAGGTAGATCTGAGTTCAACTCCAGTCTGGACTATAGAGTTCCAGGACAGCCAGGGATACAGAGAAACCCTGTAAGACCAAAAGAAGAAAAATAAAAGCTTTTAAGGGGCTGAGACTCAGTTGGTGAAGTGTCTGAGCGTGAGTAAGCACAAGGGCTACCACCTATAAGATGGGTGTGATGCTACATTTTTAACTCTCGTGCTGGGGGGTGGGGGCAGGCGGAAATGGGAGAATCTGTGGAGCTCACAGGCCATCCAGTCTACACAAATGGATGAGCTCCAGGCTCAGTGAGACCCTGCCTCAAAAAGTAACATGGAGAGCAATACAGGGCATCTGCCAGTGACCTCTGGCCTCCACACAAGTGCACACAGGCTTACATATAACACACACACACACACACACACACACACACACACACACACAAACAGTATTACTTGTAATAGGGGAAAAAAAAACAACACCTTCGGTAAAATAGCCTATTGGCACTATTTATAAAAGTTTTCAACGATGCCCCCTTCCCCAACAGGTGCTGGTGGTGTGCTTCAGCTTTTTCGGAGGACTGATGGCATTTAACTACAACCGCGCACTCCAAGTGTGGGCCATCCCTCTGCTGCTAGTTGCCTTTTTTGCCTACCTAGCGGTTCACAGTTTCTTATCCGTGTTTGAAACCGTGCTGGATACTCTCTTCCTGTGTTTTGCTGTGGACCTGGAAACAAATGATGGCTCCTCAGAGAAACCATACTTCATGGGCCCAGAGTTTCTGGTAAGCAAACATTTCATCTCCAACCTCAAGCCCTCCAAAGTGTTAAAGACTGACAGGAGGACAGAGGAGACAAACCCTGGTCTCCGCTGGTCCAGAGGGCTCCATGAGCTTCTGCTTCCACCTGGGCCAAAATTCCAGAGGGAGATGGGAGCTCAGCCTTCAGAGGCCGAGCGACTTCCTTACAGAGACCCCCTCTCCAAAGGGAAGGGAGAATAAAATGGGGCACGTGGGCTCTTCCCCAGCAGCGGGCTAGTGGACAGTAGCAATTGGTTTTTCTTTGGTACAAACAGCTTGATCTTGCCTCTTGGATAGTCTGGGAGATTGAACGGTTGATGTTTATGTAAAGCATTCTGCATTTCCAAGCACCGTGTCATACCCACAAAGCTTTGGGTACAGCATATTGCTGTGCAGACAGCCCCCCTGCTGTGCCAATGCTGACAGATCTGTAGCCCTCGGGCCCCTTGCTCACCAGGGCACACCCTTGGCAAAGCCCCACGCTGCTTCTATCTAAAACTAGCAGGCAGTAGCTTCCAACAGCTTTTTTTTTTTTAATTTTTTGTAACACACAATGAACTGCTCATTATTTGTCTTGTCCTTCGCAGACAGGAGACATTTCAACATGGCTGTTGAGGGGGTGGAGGGGTATCAAATGATATTGTAGTAATTTTCTGTGTTGCCAAAAAAAAAAGTGTTAAGCTCTTTTGGCCTTAAACAACATTCAAAGCATTGTCACTTTGGCAGGTAGATTTCAACAATTCTATGAATGAGTAAGTATAAACATGAACGTATCCTCCATTCACAGGAACATTACCAATACAACCTTTACCTCTTTATGTACTCTGAAGGAAGTACTCTGATGGTTGCATGAGAGCTAACTCAGTCTACTCTCCTTGAACTGTAAGCTTCCAGTTAAAATCTACTTTGAACTCTACCCTAACGATGCACACAAATATTTTCAATACACTTGGAAAATGTCTAAAGTTCAATTCCCTAAAACTCCAGGGCTGTGAGTGTCGCGTAAATGTCCCCCGTGGTGCAGCCACCTCACTGGAGTCCTTCACTCTTCTGTTTTTCAGAGTTTTGTAAAACGGACCAACAACTTAAATTCAGCGTCTCAGGGACACAAGGACTCATTACCAAATGAAGAGGGGACAGAACTCCGGCCCATTGCGAGCTAGGGGGCAAGAGACGTTTGTACCTGAAGAAGAACCGGACTGTGCTCTGATTACACTATGGCACCAAAGCAAAGTGTGCAGCTATTTTCACGTGAACTAGAGCAAGAAAAATCATGTTTAAAACTAAGTTCATATGCATCAGTTTAAAAGATGTGATATATATGGCTGGGCACGATGACACACATCTATAATCCCAATAATTAGGAGGCCAAAGCATAAAGACCACCAGTAGGAGGCCAGCCTGAGCGACACACAAGTTAAAAGCTAGCTTGAATGCTACATAGAGACCTTATCTCTAAATAAATAAAAATAAAAAATAAGATTGGCTCAGTGGATAAAGGCGCCTGCTGCCAAGCCAGAGGACCTGAATTGATCTCCCCAACCCACTTGGTGGAAGGAGAGAACCAATTCCCACAAGTTGTCCTCAGACCTCCACACATATGCTGTGGCACATGTACACACACACACACACACACACACAATTAAAATAAATAACACACTATGTAGAACCCCACCTGAGTTTGTGAGGTCCTAACCAGTTTATCTTTTTTGAATGAGGATTTTGTTAGCAGAAACGTAGCAAATCCAAGGTACTGCTCTTATACAGGGCAGGACTTCCTCTTATCCTTTCAACTCTGCACACCTGCTAAGAAAGCACATTAGTGGCAGGCGTGGTGGCGCACGCCTTTAATCCCAGCACTCGGGAGGCAGAGGCAGGTGGATCTCTGTGAGTTCAAGGCCAGCCTGTCTACAAAGTTGAGTCCAGGACAGTCAAGGATACATGGAGAAACGCTGTCTCGAAAAACCAAGAGAGAGAGAGTGAGGGAGGGAGGGAGGGAGAGAGAGAGAGAGAGAGAGAG
>CAJQZJ010031998.1:11767038-11787801 GCA_907164525.1 Lophiomys imhausi | reverse complement strand
GGGGGGGGGGGGGGGGGGGGGGGGGGGGGGGGGGGGGGGGGGGGAGAAAGGGAGGGAAGGAGAGCACACATTAGCATTTCAAGCTGCAGCTCCTAGATTTAGGGACATAAGAAAGGTTGACTGCAGTGAGCACACACAGCACAGGCAGTTGAAGATGTGACTGGCTAGCAGGTGGTACCTTCACAAATGAGCAAACATTACAACCCCCAGCCAAAATGAGGCTTGTCTGGAAGTTTAAAAAAAATTTTTTTTAATGCACTTGAACAGTCCCCAAAATGTAGATGGAATATGGAAGAGTTTCTCCTTTTTAAAGCCCTAAACAAATCTGAGCATTAAACACTAGCCAAGATGCTGCGTGCAACTCCCATGCTAACAGGAGGCTCAATCCATGTGACTCGGCAGGCCGGTTCCTGTGCTGTTTCTACAAGGCTCCTTCCCTAGTGCCTCTGCAATTTGATAAAAACAGCCTGACAGCTTAGTTCCACGTTAGATGCAATTTTTTTCTTAAACAGTACCTTGAAATTCTTTTAGCTCCCGAATCTCCTACAATGATTTACAGGACACTCCCAGAAGCATCGAAGCGAGTCATCATAGGATGATGATGATGAGCAAGCACACGTCACTTCTGAGGGTTCAAACATCTCTGTCTTGGCAAAAGCCACCAAGCCTACCAGAAAGCCCTCTCAGACGAAATCGCTTGGCTGAGACCAGAGGGCCATGAACAATCAGCTTCCCTCAAGGGATGGCATTACCCTTTCCCACACCTAGCTGTCTGTCATTTAGTCTTCTCTAAAAAGAGATGAATAGCTCAGATGCCCCTGTCCACCCCAGCTTACTACCAAACAGCACATCCCATCAGCCTCAGCATAGCATTCATTATCACACCTTCCGTACATATGTACTACCCATGCAGACGGAAATGCTTTTAAGAGAATTCCAAATTGAATTTGAGATAAGCCTAGGGTAGCCAAGTCATAATGAAACAAGGACCAAATGATTCTTGGCTGCCACTTTACTATATGTAATGGGCATTTTCTTCTTCTTTCGGTGGTTGTTTTGTTTCTGTACCTTTAAGGCAGGCTCTCTGTAGCCCACGCTGATCTCAAACTCACAGAAATCCTCCTGCTTCAGCCTCCTTAGAGTCCTCCTGTGATTACATGCATTAAATTGCCACATCTAGCTTAGACTCAATCTCTGCCAACAAGTGCTATGTTGTACAAATTAAATGTTAGAATACCTTCTCTTAGTGCCCAAGGAATGAGGCCTCTCTGGTTTTGACCTGACTCTGCCTATGTAAAAGCTAGCCAGAAAATAACCAGCCTGTGGTTCATATGAATGTTCAAAAAAAATATTTATTTATAAAAAATACAATGGGATAAGTTTATGCTGAGAAATGCAGCAATAAATACAGTTGAAGGAAACAGAGCGACTCTACAGTGATACATTGCACAAATGGAGTCTGTAGGCACACCACCCAAACCTACATGTCTGCGGCCATTTTGTATTCACGCCTTCAGAAGCGTCACTCAGAAAAGACCTTGTCAGCTTAAGGAAGAGAATGAGCACATATGATCACAAATGCACACTGATCATGACTTTATTCAAAACTTAGCAGACAATACTGCAGAAAACATTGGTGTGTCAGGTTCTAAACGTTGCATCTTAGATTCAGTTGGCAAAGACCACATTCAGCAAATCAACATTTTAGTCTTCCATGTACAAGCCAGATACACACTAAACTGTAAAAAAGAAAAATAGTTTCCTATTGTTTGAAAATACCAGTTTAAGTGTAAGATTGTAAAAAAAAAAAAAAATGCATAGATCTTCAATAAAAGAACTGGCTGTTCTTTCAGGGCATTCCTTTTTACTTCATATGCAAGTTAATGGTTATGCTGTAGGATTTAATTGTTACAGCACTAGAAGGCAACTATTTAGGGAGGAGGCAGAGAAAGAAAAAAGGAATGTATGTAAGGCATTTTTCTTTTTAAGGTACAGTAAGCACAATAGTGTTTTAGGAAGACAAGGTAAGAATTACTCAGGGCTAGCGTGGGTCTCACTGGGTAACAAAATGGACTAAATACTGCGCTCCTGTGTCTGACTCTAGTAATCAATGCCCTGGTCATCGCCATACTGGTACTCTCGGGGATAGTCACCTGGGCACTCCCCATCATACTCATCGGGGTATTCTGCCTGGTAATCACTGTCACTGATTTCTGACCCATTTGTTCCTGTGCCCTGGCTTCCATTGTGAATGACAGGTTCTGTGGGGGCGGCACAGTACTTGGGGTCATACACTTGCCGCCCAAGCCCGTACACGCTCATTCCTTTCTGGGAAGCAACTTTGTTGGTACCCATCTGCAGAGAAATGGTCGAGTTGTCCACAGGCTGTAAAGTTAGCTTCTGGTCGTAGATGTCTCTTCTGGTACCCGGTGCCAACATCCCAGCCTGGTATTAGAACATGACAGAATACAAGGTAAGACAACAGCTGAGATCTATACTTGCTCATATTATTTAAATTATGAAAGCTATACAGAACTCGAGTATTGACACAGTAACCTTCAACTGGTTTGATGAAGGTTACCAAAATGTTCCTACACCACTCACTTTTATGACAGGACTCACTGACTCGTGAGCAGTGTCAAGCCTTCCTTCCAGTCTCTGCCCACTGTAAAATCCCTCTGTGGTCTGAGACTAATTAAGTTAACTTGCTCTGAGTTTCTTACTTCCTATATGTAATCTAGAAGCAGTACAACATCCTACTAAGAAAAGGACAGACACAAAGTGGAAACAAAGCCCAGGGCTGGAGATAATAGCTCTGGCAAGAGCACTTTGTTCGTCTCGCAGAGGACCCAGGGCCCGTTCCCAGCACCCACATGGTGGCTGACAACTATGTACAACTCAGTTTCAGGGCATCCCATGCCATTTCTGACTTCCAAGGGTACCAGGCGTGTACATGGTTCATATACACATACATACATGCATACACACACACACACACACAGGCAAAATAGCCATACACATAAAAAAAAATCAAATAACTTTTTACATATTATTTTTTAAAAAGTCTCACACTGGCATATCTAAAGGTTGCATGTGAATGTCTGTTAATGACCATCCACATCACCAATTTTTTTTTTTAAAGCATACATGCATTCAACAAATACCATGCTAAACAGATCTACCTGCTTCAGAGGGTCCTTCCCTTCTCTTCACAGTACAGAACTCACACCCCAGTTCCCACCTACGTTAAGCATACACTTTCACATGCACAGTGGGGGAAAAGGCAAACACAAGTGGGAACTACAAGAAACAACTGGTCGTGACAGGGCAATTTCCATAAAGGGAAAATAACAGATATCACCATAAAAATAAAAAGGATTACCAAAACTTATTCCTACTACTTTTAGATATAAAATCCTGCTGCTCTCAAGTGGTTATTGGAACCTGTTGTTTTTACTCGTGTGTGTGTGTGTGTGTGTGTGTGTGTGTGTGTGTGTGTGTGTGTGTGTGTGTGGTGTGTGTGTGTGTGTGTGTGTGATGCGCCTGTGTCCCATGAGACAGGAGTGGAAAGAGCGCTAAAGGATATGGGGCTAGGGTGCACATGAAGGCTACAGGATAGCTATATATAGAGTCAGTACACTCCTTCCATCTTCACATGGGTTCCAGAGGTCACCAGACAAGTGCCTTTACCCCCTGGGCCATCTTGTCCACACCCTCATATATTTAAAACACTCTTATACTAACCGTGACCACTAATCTTGGTTTCCAGGTAGACACACCTGGGAAAAGAAAACCTCACTCTGCAGGGCATTTTCTTGGTTGCTAATGAGCGCAGGAAACCCCCTGGGCAGGTAGGCCTGGCTGTCTAAGAAAGGCCGCTGAGCAAGCAGGGAAGACAGTAGCTGACACTCCTGTCTCCAGCTTCCTGCCTTGGCTTCCCTCTATGACGAACTGTGACATGGAAATGTAAACCAAATAAACCCTTCCCTCCACAAGTTACTTTTAGTCAAAGTAGTTTACTGAAGCAATAGGGTTTCAGAAGACTAACAGTTTAAGAATTATTTAGCTAGCATTTCATACAACTTCATTTCTCTGTTAGCTCAATATTTCGTAAGAATGCTGACTAAACAACTCTTACCAGATATGCCAAATCTTCTGTGCACCTTTAATTGGGCCCTTTTAAAAAAAAAAACCCAAAAAGGGGTTGGGGAGAACCATCTCTCTCTTCCTTGGATTTTGGAGAAGGAACACATATAAACATCACTTTTTTCTTCTGGTTAGGCAGAAAGGCCAGCTGTTCTTACTGCTAACCAAAACCATTAGTCACGCTACACTTTTCAGGCCAGAGAAAGGGTCTTTTGATTCTTTTGCTCTCTCAGCAAAATTTACTTTCTTGAAGACTAAAAATACTACAGAAGAAATTCCATTTGAGATTCCAGCTGCTCAGTGTACAGCGGTGCTAACTTAACACACCCTCCTATGCCCCTTGCTTCAAGCATTAAAAAAAAAAAAGGCACTGCTTACCTGGCTGGCTCCTTTGTTGGTGCCCATCTGCAGACTAATTGTGGTCTGGTCAAAGGGTTTGTCAGTCTGCATTTTGGGATCATAAAGATGTCTCCTAGTCCCATAGGCTGTCATACCCGCCTGGCTGGCACATTTGTTGGTTCCCATCTTTTAAGTTAAAAGATCAGCATTAATTATTGGTAGTCAATAATATACACACAATAAAACGTTCTATGTTACAAAGGAGATGTAGAGTTGGGTGTGTATCTCAGAGCTAAAGTCCTCACCTGCCATGTACAAAGATCTGGGTTCAATTCCCAAGCACCCCCCTCAAAAAAGGGCAAGGAAAGAAGGAATTTACAAGTTCCTAAGCTAAAGTGGCTTATACTTGGGCCTAGAACTAGGTATGCTCCAAAAGAAAAAAGCCCATGTGCGCGCGCGCACACACACACACACACACACACACACACACACACACTTTCATCCAGAAAGAGATGTAACATTAAATTAAGAAGTTACTGTGTTGGCAGAACCATGAATAACTAAACTTCCCTAATGCTTTTTTTCTCTGCTCTCTGCAGTGCAGGTAGCAGGTTAAAGCGTGCCCACTTCAGTAAGAGAAAGCAACAGCAAGTGTAGACCAGACAACAAGCCTTCCCACCACAGCTACAGGGGCATCCGACCTTTTTGTCTTTGTCATCTACCAAGTTCACCCCCCCAAAACTGCATAATCAAGTTACAGAGAGGATGGGCCAAGGGGAGGAGAACTTACAAAAAAAAAAATCTTGTAATATTTCAAGGAAGTTTACAACTTGGTGCTGGGCGGAACTCATAGCCATCTTTGGCTGGATGTGCAGCTTGTACACTCAAGAGTTAAAACAGGGAAGTAAACGCCAGGTGCTTAGACGGTTCTTAGGAATCATCATTTTCATGGGGGGGAAATACACTTTATTTCCCCAACTCTCTGGCCAGAACCAGAACAAGGCAGCAAGAGGAACGTGAACTGAAGCAGGTTCAGAGGGATTATTAACTTCTCTCCCCTGCTGAGAAGTACATGACCCAGGACCATTCAGCACAGCCTGCTGTATGGAGGAGGGACCATCTATGTTTTTCTCCTTAGAAGTAGTTTTTGGCTTTGCTTTTTTGAGCAAATCTCACATAAACCCAGGCTGGCCTTGCACTAGCTAGGTAGTCAAGGATTATCTTAAACTCTTGATCCGCCACTTCCTGAGTACTGGGGTCACAGGTGCACACCACCAAGCTCAGGGGACACTTAGAAAAGTTCTATTATTAAAAGCAAAACCCCTGCACTAGAAAAGATTCACACAACACACATAAGCAAAAAAAAAGGAGAAAAAAAATCACTGCAATATTAACATTTGTATAAAGGCAACGCAACTACAGTTTGCAACAGACATCTCTGAACACCTTTTGTGTTCTAAAGCAACACACATATAGAAACCCACATTTTACAAAAATACATACATCCCTGTAGAAGTTAACAGTATTTTTCCCTTAACCTGTCTTTTCAAAACACTGATGTAAATTTTTAGGCTGGACATTCCAACTTGCATGGAGTTATAACTAAGTAACAGACCAGTGTTTGGACTCTTAACTTTCTATCTTTATTTATACAGTGTTGTACTTTTTTTAAATTAAAGCCACCTGGTATAGACTCACACCAGGGGAGGTCCTCAGCACTAACATCACTTGGCTATACTTTGTGACAATCTCCAGGGACGCTGTGTAAAAGTCATCTTAACCAAGTGCTTTCCAAGCACCGAGCTGATTAACAGCAAGGCTTGGCTCCAATATCACACATTACTAGTTCATAAAGACTTTGGCATTCTGGGCATTGTATATATTGCCTCCCTTGGCCAATAATATCTAAGAATTTATAAAGTATATTATTTCTTTCTTTTTGATAGACAATATGATTGGGGGGGGATGAAGAACTTAATTTTCTAGAGAAGTGATGGTCAAATCAGGTGGCGTACCTTAAGTTTCTTTTTTAAAAACCATCATTTTCTTACATACAGTTCTTATTTATTTAATTTTTTTTTTTTTTTTTTGAGACAAAGTCTCACTCTACAGACCAGGCTGAACTTAAACTCATATACAGCCCAGGATGGCTTCAAACTGAGAGCAATCCCCCTTCCTCAGCCTGCTAACTGCTCGGTTACAGGGGCAAGCCACCATCCCCACCATTGGTCTTAAATAGACAGAATTGTATGTGCCTTGTATATATCCAAGCAATTTACATGACAGAACTTCCACGCACTTTACTTGTGAGAGGCGTAACATTTTGTGTGGCAATTAATGGCAATGTGTAAATGAGTGAAAAAATAGTATTACACCACTTGCCTGTAAGCCAATCACACTTTGTCCAGCCTTTAATTTGCCTTCATCAAAACGTCGCGTTTGTTTTTCTGCATACTTCACTCCAATGTCAATGGTTGTATGGAATCCCTTTGTTTTAGCCTAGACAGAAACATATTCGCCAACTGAGTTGGAACACAGATACTCTGCCGCCAGCATTTTGAAGAGGAAACAGCAAACAAATGTTGTGCACTGATAGGCTTCCTGGGTGAGATCATGTCATACCAGAGGTAGAAAACATACTTAGGGCTATTTAATAATATTGTACCCTTTGAAATGTGAGGGCTCTAATTAACCTAACTAGCACAAGCTGATGTCAGCAGCCTTTCCACAAAGCTAGCAATTACAGAAGACACAGGCCCCTCCCCACCGGGTCTCTGCATCCCTGGGACAACAGTGATGTAATTCATTACCTCTGTGCAGGAAAGTTTTTTTTGTAACCAAATGAAGAGCATGGACGTACCAGGCCTGCTAGAGCCACCAGTGTAGTCTGAACCTGGGTCATGTTGCCATTCTCAAACAGATCATTTGCTTCAAATATGTCATGGGGCTTCATACCATAAGCCTGAATAGCTTTAATAAAGTTGCCAATATTCTCCAACTATAAACAGAAAGAATCACATGAGGTTTAGAGCTAAATATGAACACACCAAGATTCAGTCTTGATGACGGGTTACAAGACACCAGACAGAAGGCTTTTTGGCGAGGATTCTTTATCAGATACATAGTAAACTCACAGCTTACTTTGGAAAAGAGCTTATAGAATAGTCTTTTTAAAGTAGCTCCCCCACCACCCCAAGACAGGGTTTCTTTGTGTAACATCTCTGGCTGTCCTGGACTCACTCTGTAGACCAGATTGGCCTTGAACTCACAGAGATCCACCTGCCTCTGCCTCCCGAGTGCTGGGATTAAAGTTGTGCACCAACACGCCCAGCAAGTACAGACAGCTGTGAACTGCCATATGGTGCTGGGATTTGAACCCCGGTCCTTTGGAAGAACAGCCAGTGCTCTTAACCGCTGAGCCATCTCTCCAGCCCCTAAAGTAGTTTTTTTTTTTTTTTTTAAAAGTGCTTTTTAAACTGTTCTTGTTTTGAGACAATCTCATGAAGCTTAAACTGGCATCACCCTGGTTACAGAGCCAACATGGTTCTTCAGTTTCTGATCCTCCGGCCTAGACCACCACTCTCCAGACCTGGTGCTGTAATTACAGGTGAGCCCCACCACCACTATTTATGCTGTGCTAGAGATAAACCCAGGACTTCCTGCCCACATTCCCTACTTTTTAAAGCTCTGTAAGGGCAAAGCCCGTCACATGTGTTGTGCATGTAGCACACATTTATACATGGTGCATGAGTTTAGGTGTAGGTACCTATGTGTGCCCATCTACAAACATCTGCAGGCTAAAGGTTGAAAGTACCCCCCCCCCATCCTCCACTTTATTGACTGAAGTAGGGAGTGTCTCTGATCCTCCCAGGACTCACCTACTTAGCCAGGCTTAGCCAACTTGCCCTGGCAATTCCCTGTCTCTGCCTCCCATGCAATGGGAATTACAGGTCTACCCAGGTTTTCCAGGGGTCTGAACCCCAGTCCTCAGGCTTAGGTGGGAGCACTTTGTACACTACTCCCCAGGCCATCGTCCTTATGCATGTTTAAGAATTTTATGTCAGAGCTAACCAGGCCTGGACTTTGTCAGAAGTTATATATATACATTAATAGTTCACTATGAGTTTTCATTTTAGTTTCTAAGTAAGCTGATTATTAAAGGTCACCATCTCCCAATCTTAAGACCAAATAAATAGCCAACGTTCTTCATATACTGATGAAATGAAGTTGCAAGGCAATGGGATGTTCCATCATAGACTAAGTCACTGTATTAAACGCCTGATCTCCCCACTGTATTCTTTTTTTTTGGGGGGGGGAAGAAAAGGTTTCTTTGGCTTACACTTTCATATCACTGTTCATCACTGGAGGAAGTCAGGACAGAAACTCAAACAGGGCAGGAACCTGGAGAAGGGGCTGATGCAGAGGCCATAGAGGGGTGCTGATTACTGGTTTGCTCCTAATGGCTTGCTCAGCCTGCCTTCCTTCTTTCTTTTCTTAAATTCTTCTCTCATTATATTATACATCCCGATCCCCACTTTATTGTTATGGTCCAGATGGTATTTGTGTAAAATTCTATCAAATCCTTCAAAGCAGACTGACTAAATATAGAAAACGTCTAAAACTAAACATAAAGATTACAGCACCAGTTCAGTAAGCAATAATGGCAACATTTTAAATGACAAAAATAAATATAGCCATATGGACAACTTTCTGTTCACCTATACACACACACACACACACACACACACACACACACACACACACACACTTAGCTGCAATTGATACGAAAATTTTTGACTTTTTTTTTTTAATCAAATAAAAAGAAACTAGGGTAGTACAGCTTACTTGTAATTCTAGGTCTAAGGAGGCAGAGGCAGCAATATTCCAAGTTCTGTCCATCATGGAGTTTATAATGATTGTGAGGCCAGCCTTGGCTACAAAGTAAAACTCTTGTCTCAAACAAGAGAAGGAAAGGAGGGAAGAGAGGAAGGGAGGAAAGGGAAGGAAGGAGGAAGAAAAGAACAGAGGGAGGGAAGCAAAAGAGAGGGAGGAAAGGTGGATAGAGAGGGGAGAGGTGAGAGGAGGAAAATGGTGGACGGGAGGTTGCTCACCTGAGGCCAGTTTAGTGAGGATTCGTTGACTTTCTTCACAGAGCCTGGCTGTAGCTTGTTTATGAGTCTAAAAACAAAATTACAATGACACTTTATGGGTCAAAACCAAGGACTAGAATATGAAGCCGATTCCCTGGATGTCAATGAAGGGAAGCACTAAGCACAGGGATAGAATATCAAGGTTGACATCATAGGTAGGGGGCCAGAATGAGGGCAAAAGGTCACGGAAAGGAGCGGGAGGGCAGACAGGATCCTGGGGGCCACTCACTCGCAGAGGATGATGCCGTCCTTCAGGCCCAGCTGGAAGTTGGCACCAATGCCCATGCCTGTCACCTCTTCTATCCAGCTGCGCAGATCTTCCTCGGCCTGCTGATCGTACTTGGATGCAATCTGAAACACAAGCTCCCTGACTTTAGAAGATCTCAGTAATGGAGTCCTCCCCAGCTGTGACAGGCCGTCCTCCCTACGCAGAAGGTGACCCCGACTATCTGTTACAGCCTCAGTAATAAACGGCGACGCACAAACGGTTGGTGAAGACAGTGTACATTAAGGAGCTTGGAGACGCTGGGACCAAGCAGAGAATTCAACCAGACAAGATGAAGTCCCAGTCGTGACGCAAGAGACAGGATTTAGCAGAGTGTTGCAATACGGCATCAGCTAGACCTTAAACTTTAAAGATTAAAGATAAGTCATTAATCACCACATTCCAAAGGACTGGGAGAAGATTTCCACACATGGGGCTATTTTACACAGTATCTCAACTATCTAGGACATACCATTCCAGGAGTTTGGTCCACAAAGTTCCGAAATCTGCCTTCTATTGTATCAAAAACACAGTATGCACACACATACACACACTAATAAGTGTACTTTTAAAAATACATTTAAAAAGGCATTTCTTTGGACTTAAAAAGACTACTTTTGAAAAATCCTTTCATAATACCACCATAGGCTTACACCTTTTCTTTTTCTTTTTAGATTTTTCTTTTTTATGTGTATGGGTGTTTTGCTTGTATGTCCATGCACCACAGTGCCCATAGAGAGCAAAAGGAGGTATCAATTGGATCCCCCAGAACCGGAGGATGTTAGCCATCAAGTGGGTGCTATGAATTTAATCCGGGCCCTCTGGAAGAGCAATGAGCATCTTACCTGCTGAACCATCACTCTAGCACCCTAAAAATTTCTCTGTGTAGCCCAGGCTGTCCTGGAACTCACTTTGTAGAGCAGGCTGGTCTCGAATTCACAGGGATCCGCCTGCCTGTCTCCCGAGTGCTGGGATTAAAGGCGTGCGCCACCACTGCCTAACCACCCTAAACTTTTTAAAAAGTGAAACAAGCCGGGCGTGGTGGCGCACGCCTTTAATCCCAGCACTCGAGAGGCAGAGGCAGGCGGATCTCTGTGAGTTTGAGGCCAGCCTGGTCTACAAAGTGAGTCCAGGACAGCCAGGGCTACACAGAAAAACCCTGTCTCAAAAAACAAAACAAAAAGTGAAACAAATACTTAAAATGGCATGCACCACACCTTTAATCCCAGCTCTTGGGAGGCAGAAGGATGTGGATCTCAGTGATCTGGTGTACAGAGTGAGTTCCAGGACAGCCGGGACTACACAAACAGAGATTCTGTCTTGAAAAAAAGAGAGGAGGAGGAGACAGTGGTGGCAGCTGGGAGCAAGGTGAGATCATATAGTCCGTCTTTTCATTCAGCACAGCTAAAAACTGCCTACCAAACACACTTAGGCAGAGCTCAGGGCTAGAGACAGGAGCTTGGGCGTCAATTACAGTGTTGTAAGAAATGTAAATGAACAGCAAGGATGTCGGCTGGCCATAAAACATAATTAGGCTCAATTACTGAGTGATGTACATCACCACATTGCTCAGGAAGAGGTCCTGAGAGTTCAGGTCTAACTACGTAGGACTCCAGGCTGCACCTGTGTCCTTTCGAAGAGAGAACGAAGGATTGGCAGGGCCAGGGTGGACATGTAAGAAGCTGGCTAGGTTATATGTAACATCCAACAGTAAAAGTCAGCACTGAGACTTAAAAACAAATGAGCTCAAGTGACTACACTTGGCTATTGGTTCCTCTTCAGGTGACAATGACGGGTTTACCTCCCCCCTCCAAGGTGGGCAAAGATGCCATTTCTCAAGGCAAATAAATGAAAGAGTCACATCCTCCTCCTGCAGGCTCATGAGAGCTTTTGGATAGCCCCTAACAGTGTCAGAGCGCTGCTGACAGCCCATCCTCCATCACCAAGCAGATGGTCTGCTGAGGTAAACATGATTTCAGGGATTACGGTGTCCCCTTCACACTCCATTACTTGTAATTAGAGAAATGAGGGACTGGATAATGGATAATTTACTTCAACTGTGTGTTTACTTAGCCAGGATTACAAAAGGAAACCCAACAAGTTTCTGTCAAGTTAAGACAGCCCTGCAGAGCTTCACGGATCAAATCGAGTCTGGAAGTTAGTTCAGAGATGGTTCTACAGTATAAAGTGTACTTCATGCGAAGCAAGGTTCCTGCCTGGTACCCTCATTCCTTGAAAAGGTCTACTTTTATTCCCTGCCAGCATGGGGGACACTGGAGTCTGGGGCAGGAGAAGGAGGAGTTATGCATAAATTAAGATTCCATCTGAGATTCAGTGAGGGCCAAGCAGGAAGCAGCAACTACTCTCCTACTCCAAATAAACACTAGTGGATAATTTTTCTCCTTCACCATAGTGAATGGGTACATTTATGCAAGACAATTCTTCGATCTACCTGTCCTCACTAGGAGCCCTTCATTATTCATCTGACTTCTGATCCAGTTCCTGCCTGCACAGCAGCAAGACTGACTCTATCGAGTTCACTAAGCTCCTTTTAGTTGTCTGCACAACTTGGTCAAGCATCAGGAACTATAGACACACGTGTGCACAGACATTCATGTGGGCAAAACACCCATACACATAAATAAATCTTTTAAAAAAAAGAAAAGAGGTGGCGCATGCTTGCAATCCCAACATAAGAAGACAGAGGCAGGTGGAGTGTAAACACAATTGGAGCTATGCAGTGAGGCCATGTTTAGGGGTGGGGTGCAAAAACATCTTGCTTTTTCAAATAAAGAGATGAAATTGTTACAGGGTTTTTTTTTCCCCTTTGTAGAATGTTTTTAAAAATCTTTTATTAGAGTGTGTGTGTGTGCATGCATGAAACAAGGGAAGGGAATCAGAGAACAATTTTCAGGAGTTAGTTCTCTCCTACTTTCTTTTTAAGGCAGGGTCTCTCTTGTTTCTACATGCAGTATAGAGTTCAAATGCAGCTATCCCATAACAGAGGGACAATGTCTCACCTTGACACCACAGACTATTTTTAAAAAGCCCAGTACCAGGTATAGGATTACCCTTTTTGAGGGTGTAGAACCTCCCAAACATTACGGGCTATGGCAAATGGGTCCATTTATGTATGACAAGTCTTTTTGGTTAGCCCCCCCCCCCCCCGAATTTGATGCTAAGGCCCTAAAGACACCACATATACTTGACATAGAACACAGAGAAAGCAAGCTGGTACTAGGAGAAGAAAGCAAAATGGCTGTGAACACTGAAGTTATAACAACCGGCCTGGCAAAGCATGGCCCCTGGTGAGATGGAGGAATGAAGGTTCTAAGAATAAGAATTACTTTGTGAGTGGACCTAAAGTTCACTCAACACAACAGAAATCATGGCTTGGTAATATTAACGGGGCCAAAAACCCATGGCTGCCTAAATCATGAGAACCTACTACTCTTATCTAGCTAAAAGGACATAGTGATGAGCTGCGCCCTGAGCTCTGCCCTGACATCCATAGAGTAGGGCATGGTTCACCCTCATCAGAGATGCCTGTTTTTGCAGTAGGTGGTAATTAATACAGAGCCTGCAACTGGGCAACACGCACAGAATAACAAGACTATGGAGTACTCAACTTAAATGGGACATCTATATCCCAGGCCCTGCCCCCAAGGTTCAGGGATCACTGGAAAGAGGAGGTGGAAAAGTTGTAGAAGAGGAGGCAGTAAACATCTATAGCAAAAATGTAGTCAGCTGGCATGACAGGGATGGTGCACACATTACCTCCCAGCTGTGAACACGTGCTCAAGACCTGCATGGGATCAAGCCACCCAAAATCCCAGTATGGAGGGGTTCATGACACCCTACTCTTAGTTGAGGAGCTTTCCCAAATGATGGGTGCTGGCGGAATGAGAGTTTTCTTCAGGGGTGTCATCCTGGAGCGGCCACACACGCTCCAGTAGGTGACTGTATCTCCACCCATGCTCATACAGGCAGCACTAAGTGGACTCAGTGGGTTTAGAAACGAAGCATGTGGAGTTGGGAGGGAGAGTGGTGGGCTGAACGGGCGACGAATTTGATTAAAACATATCACATGCATCATGGAATTCTCAAAACAACAGGGGGGAAAACCTTTAGCTAATAGTTCATTCACTATTTTCACCTTAAAAGCTTTAATTTCTGAACATAAGGCTAAAATGACATTTTCTTCCTTAAAGCAAAAAAACAAAACAATACAAACAACAATAACCCTAATGTTAGAATAAAGACACAGTCTACAGAAAGGAGGAAAAATACTTTGCCAGGTCAAGGGTGCTGGTGCATACCTTTAGTCCCAGCACGTGAGAAGCAGAGATGAGTGGATCAAGCCAGCCTGGTAAGTTCTAGGTCAGGACTATCTAGCAAGACATTACCGACCCCCCCCCAAAAAAAATCCAATTACACTTGAGGGTATTAATATCTAGAATATATACATAGAATATATAAAGAATTTCAAATAATGAACCATCAAGAGAAATATCATCCAATCTATAAATAGGCTACGAACAGTTCAAGAGAAATACAGTCAATACTTTTTTTTTTAATGACTTAACAACCTTAGACATCAGGGAAATGCAAATTAAAGCTCCTTTGAAATTCCACATCACTCTTGTTAGAATAGCTGCCATCAAGCAAACAACTGACAACAACTGACAGGATCTGGGGGAAAGGAACTTTATACACACAAGAGACGGGAAGTAGACTTGTAGAGTTGCCCGGAGATCAGTATGGAGGCCCCCCCAAAAACTGAAAACAGAACTGATATATGGCCCAGCCACAATACTCTTGGAGATATGCCTAAGTCAATATAACATAGAGATTCTTGCATGCCCATGTTTACTGCTACACAAGTTCCAGAAAATGGATCCTGTCCACCAACAGGTGACTGGATAAAAAGATGGTACACATGCATATAAAAAATGCAAGTGAAGACCACAGCACTGAGGAGAATGGTCCCTGGAGCCTCCTCACTGAAGCTTAATAGCATCTTCGGGAAAACACCATTAAGGATGAAGACTAAGAGAAAGGCCTTATGGAGTTAACTGGGAGGACCATCCTCCACTGCCAGGCAAATGCTCAGTCTGCTCTCACTCCTCTTGAACATCAACTATCCCTTCTATCTGTCCGTCCGTCCTTCCTTCAGTGCTGAGAAGCCAACTCAGAGCACTAAGATGAGTCACCCAATCTGTGTTTAGTCTTCTCTCTGTGGAGCCTCTCACCTGCTCAACCCTTGTCTCTCTGGTCTGGGCAGCTCAGAGAGCCCATTTGGAGTTTCTTTTTCCTCAAGTGCAGCCCAGTCCTGCATGGCTCATTTTTAGTCCTCACTTCAGATTTCTACAGCAGTATTTGGTCACAAAAATTATGTAAGTAAGCAGAAGAACACACGTGACATGGAGTGGCACTGCCTTCAAAGGGACAGAATGAAGGTCTTTTGGGCAATGGTGAACAAAATCTTAGACAAAACTTAGGGCCCTGCAAAGCTCTGTCCACTCAACAGTTTCATTCCTTTGTACTAAATCTGGAAGAAATGGGAGACAGAGAAAAAGTTATTAGGATAAAGTATGATGACAGACAAGGGTTAAGAAACGCCAGATGAACCACAGTACATAAATATCTCTTCCTCACCCCTCCCAATCCAACCTCTTCCTCAAAGTAAGCATTATCCTCTGTCAAATAAAACATAAAACAAACACAGGAAAAAGATTCTCTTCAAACCACAAGCCCCAAGGGCCTCCTGCACTTCCTAATAGTAGAAAAAGACACTACATCAGATAAAAAGCCTTCAGTTGCTAAGAAGCAGTCAAGAACTGGAACTGGTTTTAGAGAAGTTTCACCGAAGTCCTCAACAGGGAGACAAAAGGTTTCCAAGGCGTCTGAGCAATGGACTAGAAGCAAACCTGGTGCTATTTTGTAGTGATGCTTTGGTGTAAACAGCAAGCATTCTAGTTGCTAGCACACCTAAGGGCAGAGAGCTCACCCTCAATGGAAAAGGACTGCCTGACGGCCACACGTTCCAGACACACCACAGATCTACTTAACGGTGAAGAGCACTTGACTTTTGTTCCTGTATCTACAATGGGGTTGTGATTCAGAACCGCTACAGACACCAACATCCCTAGCTACTATAGTCCCTTATATAAAATAGCACAGTATTTACACACAGTCCATACATATTCTATATACTTTAAAATCATCTCTTAACTTACCATACCCAATAGTATGTAAATGGTGTGTGTGTGCATGTATGTGTTATATAGAGTTCAGGGAATATCAACAATGAAAATAAATACATGCTCAGCAAACACAATTTTTTCTCTCAATATTTTTGTCATGACTGAATCTGTGGAAGCCTGGCCCATGAATATAGAGAACCAATCAATTTTTCCTCTTAGAATAAATCATCACAAAGACTGTTAAAACCCAGAAACAAAGCTGGGCGTGGTGGCTCACGCCTTTAATCCCAGCACTTGGGAGGCAGAGGCAGGCGGATCATTGTGAGTTTGAGGCCAGCCTGGTCTACAAAGCGAGTCCAGGACAGCCAGAGCTGTTACACAGAGAAACCCTGTCTCGAAAAACCAAAAAAAAAAAAAAACCAACCCAGAGACACTATTCCAGGTTATTGTTTCTGGTGCTGACAAGAGTCTCCCAATTTTCAGCCATACTTGACTTCTCCTGGGGCTGCTTTTGAGCCACTCACATGATTCAGCAGGACTGCAACCTATCTACCTAAACATCACACTCGTGTTAGGATCCGAGGTGGCTTAAATGAGGAAGACCCCAAAGGCTCATGTCTGAATGCTTAGCCCCCAGTTAGTGGAACTGTTTGAGAAAGATTAGGAGGTGTGACCTAGCTGGAGGAATGTGTCCCTGGGAGTGGGGCTTTGAGGCTTCAAAAGCTCCTGCCAGGCCATGTCTCTCAAGTCTGTGTCTCTCTGCCTGCTGCCTGTGGATCAGGATGTAAAGCTCACCCGCTGCTCCAGCACCGTGGCTGTTTGTTTCCCACCATGATGATCAATGATCAAGAACTTGCCCTCTAAAACTGTAAGCAAGCCACCACTAACTGCTTTCTCTTATAAGAGTTGCCTTGGTCATGATGTCTCCTCACAGCGACAGGACAGTAACTAAGACAGCATCTGTCACGTGTCTTCTGGATTCTTCTTTCAGGTTTAGTCCTCTTTTCTGTGCTCTGCTCAAATGGCTAGGAAGCACAGTTCAAAGGCAGACCCTGTACTAAAAAAAAAAATCTTATTTAAGTGGTGCAGAATCCAAGAGTCATTCTATGGTGTGGACGTTCTAGGGAAATTTGAACATCAAGGACAATCAAAATGGTGGCAGGTTAGCACAGTAGAGTCTAAGGGCACCACAAAGGCATGCCACTCCCTTAAAGGTACAGGCAGACCTTCAGACCAAGGTGTCCCCAGATACACAGCATGTTAGTCTCCTGCTGTTGAGACAAAATATCTGCAGCCAGGTTTATTTTGGCTCATAGTTTTAGTCCATGGCTACTTGGCCTGTTGCCTTTGGGCCTGTGATGTACCACACCACCGGTGGGAAAGGTGAGACAGAGGAAACGGCTCAAAAGGAAGGGGCTATGATCCAATACGATTCAATACCCCTTTAAAGGGAAGCCCCCCCCCCAATGTGTGGTCACTTCCTTTCCCTAAGCCTTGCCTCTTAATATTTCTGTCATATTCCACCACCTAGAGGGAGACAAGCTTTCAACACAGAGACTTGCTAGATTCAAATTTTAACAGTCAGATAAACACAAAGACCCTAAGACTTGATGTACAAATACTGTGAAACTGATAAGAAGCTAAAGCTTTAAAAATATCAAGAGAAACCTATCTAGTGCCTAATCCAAACAGTAGGACACACGGAAGGAAAAACATTTTAGCCTCTGTGTAGAAAAACAATCTTTAGATTTTCAGGTTTAGAACATACTATTCAAAAGTAGACTTTCAGCCAGGTATGGTGGCTCACGCCTTTAATCCCAGCACTTGGGAGGCAGAGGCAGGAAGATCTCTGAGTTTGAGGCCAAACTGGTCTACAGAGTGAGTTCCAGGGCAGCCAGGGCTACACAGAGAAACCCTGACTCAAGAACCAACACCCCCCAAAGTAGACTTTGAAGTGCAACCCTAAACAGAGAGTGCCGGGTATGGAGGCTGGCTTCCCAGAGCATGCTAAGACTCAAAACCTTCAGTTAGTAAGGACAGAAGCATCTCAGTGGTGAACAATGATGAATACAATCCTGCAGGCATGGTCTGCCACTTTCTACTCCCACCCCCAAAACAAGAGTCTCTATTACTGCTGGGAGAGGATCGCTGTCCTGGAGGGGACGTGGGACTTCCGGTGAGAGTGTGCAAGCACCTGGCAGAAACCACACTCAAGAACAGGTGCCCAGGTCTCCTTTGAGGTAAATCAGGCACTTCATCTCTGTGGCTCAGAATCTCACACACATACAACACAGTCCTCAGACAGCAACGCTCATCTATGGATCATATCACCAGCCCGAGGCCTCAGGTTTAAAGGTCTATCTTGTGACTTAAAGCCGCCTGCGTCTGAAGGCTGCTGTGCTCATCACGGGCGTCGTCACCTCTCCCTGATCAGCCAATCTAGTAATCTTAGATGGACTGCTGAGGGCACAGTCTCTGTCTGTAGTAGGCCTGGAAGAAAGGTCAGCCAGGAGCAGCCATTCTGCTCAGAGAAGGAGTGATCTACAAGCCACACACAGAGCGTGCTGGGAGTCTGAAAGATCTATCTTATTTTGTACAATAAACACTAAAACCCTGCCCCAAAGGTCTAGAACTAACGGTGCTTCCACCGCGAGCTGAGTTAAACTAATGTTCTCTTTGGATAGAGATATAATTGTTTGTCTGGATCACCACAGCCTCAGGAGATAACCAAGGAAAGCATTACTTACAAGAAACAGGTGTGAAAAGGAGGACGTGGACTATTAAGCCGTCTGCAGTTATCGTCCCCTAACTTCACAGAAAGCCAAAATCCATTTGCCAAAGCAGCATCCAGAGCAGTGGTTCTCAACCTTCCTAGCGCCACAACCCTGTATGTATCACTGTTCCTCACACTGTAGTGACCGCCAGCCATAAATTTAGTTGCTATTTCATAACTGCAATTTTGCTGTTATAAATTGTAATCTGATATGTGACCCCTGTACCCAGAGGTTGAGAACTGGTCTACACTCTTGTCTACAGGGAGATGCTTCCTCTACATCATCAGGTATTATCCTGAATGAAACAGGAGACAGAGTTTAGAATCAAATACACAATGCTGCTTAATCGTTCCACTGTACCCTGGTCAGAACACATCTGTGCCAATAGTGTGATCTAGATGCACTCTAAAACAGGATGACCAACTAATGTCAGTCTCAAGAAAGAGCCAACTTGTAGTGAAAAGATTAAAGAAATGAGATACAGCCAAGCACAATGGCCCATGTTTATAAGCCCAGCACTTAGGAGACAGAGGCAGGAGGACTACAAGTTGGAAGCTAGCCTGTCTCAATGAATGAATGGATGAATTAATTAATTTTAATCAATACTACACAGCCCATTATGAAAACTAGGTCGTCAGAAGTGACTCTACACATCCTAGAAGGGGCCTAGAAGTTTACAAGAGAGGATAGCTTTGATCTGAACATGAACTGAAAGTCTTACAAGGAGAGAGCCAATTTATTCTGAGGCACATGGAGGTTAGACCCAGGATAAATACATAGAAGTCCCAAGGAAATGGACTAAAACCTGGATGGAAAATACCTTGCTAGGATCAATGAAGCATAAGCAGGAAGCCCACCTGCAAGAAAGCCAGCCAGCTGGAGAACCTCTCTGATAATGGAATGGGCCTCCCTTGTCAGTTTCAGACATCTATAGAGATTTTGCTGAAAGAAGGTCCCAGCTGAAGCCACATCGGATGAAAACAAGGCTGCTTCGCAGGACAGCATTTTCCCTGTTCCCATGGCTGGAACACATATGCATCTCCTCAGCACCTGAAGGAGTCAGCTCTTTCTTTGCTGCTGTCCAGATCTACCTTTGAGCCCCGACACGGAGAGGGCTGAGGACTACGTGGGCAGGGTTGGCTGCAGCGCCGTCTGCAGCTCTGGGATGTGTACTCACTCCAGCAGGTTTGTCTTAGAGGGTGGTGCATCTAGGGCTCTACTGTGATATGAGGAAGTCACAGTGGAATTCCACCCTGGGTCCCAGACCTGTTATCTCAGAAATATGAGTGCCTTTATTACAATGGTGTCCTGTCCATTTGACGGTGATGGCCTAACACAACCAGCTACACAGAATACTACATTTTAAAGGCAGGTTACAGCCTGGCTCAGGGATCGCACAAATGTATTAAACGTGCAAGAAAGCACTGTGTTCTCCCTCCACGAAAATAGAGGACATGAAGTTTCCATTAAATAACAGGATGTAATTTGCCACTTCCCCCTTAACAAAAAGCTTCCCTGTGCCTCATGAAATGGCATGGGACGTGACCTTTAGGGAACCAGTGAAGTCCTGAGTGAGCGTGCGCTGTTGACATGGGCAGGCCAGGTGAAACTCAGGGTGGAAAATTAGTGTGTGTACAGAATACCCACCACAGCTTCCCTGGCCCGTGTCTACAGCTTGAGAACGGCTTCCCTACAGAGACTGCTCCTCCTGTGATCAGCCAGATCTGTTTCCTTGCTCAACTGTATTCAATAGCCATGCCTCCTTTTTTATTTCCATAGAACCCTGTTTTTCCACTCAGTTGTATGCAAATAATTAGGTACAAGACTTAGTTCCTTCACACACACACACACACACACACACACACACACACACACACACACAC
>CAJQZJ010031998.1:11728349-11767028 GCA_907164525.1 Lophiomys imhausi | reverse complement strand
CACACACACACACACACACACACACACACACACACACACACACACACCCTTGAACACAGCTTCCCCTTTCCAGCTAGGACATGGTTGTGAGGCCCCAGGACACCTCTATTATCAGTAAAGACAACTCACCTCACATTGCATGTGACTGTCATGTAGTTTCAATACACCCAAGAGGAATAAAGTTGGTCTTCATGAACTGTGGTGTTGGTCAGTGTTCTGCCCCAGGACAAAGGTCAGTCGCACAGGAACAGGACCCAAAACGGAAACTCGACTTCCCATCCCCTCCAGGCCAAGAGCCAGAGGAATGGGTGGAGGGAGCAAGAGCCCAGACAGCAAAGGGGCCCCGCAGGGCTCAGCTGATACAGGCCACAGAACACACTGTATTTATTGCACACCCGGGCCAGACCACCTTCACTCCCTGTAGCCTATGCTACCAGCTCAGGAGCTCCAGGCCAGGCCAGTGACACCCACTCCACAGAGCAGCGACACTACTGGCTACAGAGAGGTCCAGTCCACATCCCCTCTGTGTTTTAGGGTCCTCCACCTTCTTCCAACCCCTGCTAACCCCCAGCAGCACTCTGTCCCCTACCTCCTGGAAAAAAAACGCTCCTCCGCAGAGGACTCTCTCTAAAGGTCAGCAGTAAGTGCTTAGCAGCCCACTCCAGGGCCTGTTTCCAGTTCTCCTCCTACATCTTGTCAGAGGACCCTGTGCCGGGGCTCCTCACCCTGGCTTGCCCTCTCCAGCCTGAGCACCTTTCTTCTTTCCCCCTTGAAAGATGTCACTTCTCCCTGAGCTAAAGCAGAGAAGGTCTGGAAACTGCTGGGGCATCTCCACTCGTGCCAAGCTTTCTGGGCTGCAAACAGGACGCAGGGCTGCTGAGAACCACCACGAGTTCATTTGTGAACACTGCAGGAACTCCCTGAATGTCCCCGTTCTATACTTCATTAGCCTTTCCCATCAAGACACTGGAAGACTCTTCACACTCAGCAGCTGTCCCCTCGGTATCCACGGGAACTAGTTCCAGGGCATTCCCTCGCCACCACAAATATCAAAATATCCAACACTCAGGCCCCTTGCATAAAATGGTATTTTAAAAAGTACATGCAAGTAACCTATGTACATCCTTCTGTGACTTTTTATGTGTGTAGAACTGGAGTTGGCAAGCAGGGCCTCCTGCCTGCTTAGGAGGAACTCCACCAAGTTACACATCCAGCCTCCCTCCTGTATACTTAAAAATTATCTCTAGATCACTTACTGGCTAATAGAACTGCAAAACTTTGTAAATAGGTACCATACCATATTGTTTAGCCAATAGGTGGCAAAGTCTGGGTACATGTTCGATACCGACACAAACATTTGGGGGGATATTTTCAGTCCGTGGATGGTTGACTCCTCAGATGTGAAGCTCACAGCCACAGAGGGCTGACCACACAATTAACTAACTGATAACATTTGGTGGCCAATTAATATGGGATCATTCTGATGCCACCTAAGTGCTACTTACCAAATAATTTCTAATGGAAGTGCCCTCACCCATTCCCACTGTTGGGTCTCCCAGTCTGGAAGGGTGAACATGAAGCATTGAAGATATTGGTGACTCACATCACAGACGTTCGCTTGGCCCTCAGCAAGGCTGCCCATATCAGTTCTTTGTCTGGTTGCTGCTTGTCTTTCTGTATTTCTTTTTGAGATTTATTTAGATATGGATGGTCCAAGTGTGGGTGTATGTGAACGTGTGTGTGCACCTGTGGACATGCAGAGAGAGACCAGAGAAAAGGGCATCAGGTGTTCTCTTCTATCATTCTCCACCTGTTCCTTTGAGGCAGCGTCTCTCCCTGAACCTGGGACTCGCGCTCTCATATTGGCTGGAAGCCAGCAAGCTCGGAACTGGGGTGGCTGGCAGGGGTCATTACATGGGAACTAAGATCTGATCCAGACTTCACGACTGCACACCAGACACTCTTTACCCATAAGCCTTCTCTCCAGCCCCTGTCATCTGGTTTTTTGAGAGAGGGTCTCGTGTACCCTACACTGGCCTTGGAATTTACCATGTAGCTGTAGATAGCCTTGAGTTTCTGATCTTTCTCTACTTCCAAGTACCGGATTTCAGCTAATTAAAAATAAAAATTAGTAACCTTTTCCTTGTTACATACCATTAGGTAGGAGAATTAATTGAGTTTAAAAAAATGAAAAGTGCTTAATATTTAATATACACTTGAGTATTGCGGTCCAGAGCCATGCACTTTCCCACACAAGCACCCTTAAAGGACGGCTCCCAGTATGGAAGTAGTGAACAGATGATGGTAGTCCACACAACGGCCAGGTTCAGTTACTGGACTGACTTGGCGACACTTGGGGTGATGGGAGTCACGGAGATGAGGGTGAGGGATACAGGGTTCTTTCACTGCTTTGCTCTTCCATTTTGGCACCATTCCCACTCTTCACAATTATTTCATTCACCGAACAAAGATTAAAGAGTTGGAGAGATTCTCATCAGTAAGGAAGAAAGCACAGAGGGCATATCCAAAGACTGAGTGCCAAGCAGGAATGTGGACCCAGGCCTGCCGCAGAGTCTACTCCTTTTTACTTCCATCTCTCTACTCTGTCCAGTCCATGGCTAGTTCATCTCAAAGTAGCAAGAGAAGAGGGTGGAGTATGCATGGACCCCCAAGCCTCTGAGGAGGGTGAAGGAAACAGGACTCCTTGGGCCAAGGAGTTAACAAGATTAATCTGGGCAATATAGTAAGATTCCCCCATCTCAAAAACAAAACAAACAACAAAACCAAAAAGCAGCCACTATCCCTGCCCCCCTCCCAGTGCCACCCTATTGCACTGATACACACACTAGAGCTTGCTGCCAGCTAAGATCTCTGCTTCCAACAGCCAGGGGAATCTGCAGTCTCAAGGGGCAGTGCCAGCATGGTTCAAAAGTTCACAGAAGATATTTTGCAAAGATATCTCAGATTGGAAACTATTTTACTGGCCTCTCTGGAAAGTAGCCTCTTGCCACGGGTGTTTTGGAAGGTACTAGAAAACCAACCACAGGAAAACATCCAAAACAGGGTCACTGGCCACTGAGAAGAAAAAGAAAGGGTAAAGAGATCAAGCCAGGAGAGGAAGAAAAAAAAAAAAACTGGAGATGAAAACCTAGCTGGCCGGATACATATCTAGATGTATCGGGCCCGGGCAACTGGCATGAGGGTTCCTAATACAGCATCCAGGTTTCCTGCAGAAACAGAGGGAAACCCCACAGCAAATACCCAAGCTCAGAACAGCCCGAGGGATGCAGTTTTGCGGCTAATGGCCATGGACCTCAACAAGCTTATGAGGTTAATGCACAAGTTCTACGCATGATGGGAAGTGTAAAATGACTGCTGCTGCTTTTCCTTTAGGGGAATATGCATACATGTAGAAGACAGAGGACAACGTGGGGTGTCATTTTGGAATGCTATTCCTCAAGCACCATCTACACCCCCCGCCCCCCACCATCCCCGGCAGTTTCTCACTGCCCTGGGACTTGCTAAGTAGGCTAGGCTAACTGACCAGTGAGCTCTAGGGATCTGTCTGCCTGCCTCCGCTTCCCCAGAGCTGGGATTACAAGCACATGCTAACATACCCAGCTGTTTCTTTTTTTCCCCCATGGGCCTTTGGGATCAAACTTAGGTCCTCAAGGCAAGTACTTTTCTACTGAATTATTTCCCCATCCCCCCTTTTAAAGACAAGGTCTCTCATGTGGCTCAAGCTGTCCTCAAACTCACCATACAGCCAAGGATGGCTTTGAACTCTTGATCCTCCTGCCTGCACCTCCCAAGTGCTAGGATTACAGGCTCGTGTAAACCATGCTGGGTTTATGCAGTGCTATGATTGAACCCGGGGCTTTGTGGATGCTAGACAAGCAGCCTACCAGCTGAGCTACAGCCCCTGGCTTGCTGATGCTTTTTAAATAGAATCATATGTCTGAATTAACCAAGTTAGAGAGACTTGCTACATGTGGTATTAATTATTTTTTCTCAGATTTCCTCCCACATGAAGCAAAAAGAAAGGGAGAAAAGTGCAACAAGGAAGCTCATACTCTACCCACTGGCTAAGCCTGTGTGTAAGTGGCAAGAAGGGCTGGGAAGCTGCGATTAAAAAAAAAAAAAAGACAGATGTGAGGGAAAGAGAAAGAAGGATCTTTTGGCTGCACTCTTGCTCTCAGTTCTCTGGCTTTCCCATTGTAGATGCTCCGCCCTAGAGGCAAACCCACTCTCTCCAGCTTCCCAGTTCCTGCTCAGAAGGAAGATACACAGAGAAGTTCTCACCTGACCTCATAGGGGAGCTCGGGACAAAGATCCAGGGACCCACCACCCTCCTGCTAAAAGAGGGAAACAGAGTAGGGATGCCAGGTGTCCCAGCCCCTTCCTAGCAGAAGCCTCAGATACAAATGAAAGCTCAGGTTTTGGAGACAGTATTCAAACACAAGACAAATACAGCTCAGAAGCCAGACCCGCACCTAAGTGGCCAGTAAAATGCTTGCCTAGTCGGCAAAGTGGCTAACATCTGTATTGTGCGTGCTCTGGGCTCCAAGCATTATTCTGAGCCCCTGACATGAATGATTTAGGTCAACGATTTCTCCCAACAACCTTGCAATACTGAGTGTTACAGCCAAGAGTACGCTGTGCAGGTGAGGTTATCTACAGGCTGAGTCACTCGCCCTAAGACCACAACGAATCTTAATGAAACTGGACTCAAACCCAGGGCGCCCATTCTTCACTGATAGCTCTCACCTGCTCAGTGACAGGAAACAGAGATGCTGCTACCTCTACCTGGAGGCCTTTCAGTGCTCTGAAATTCGTGCGTTTATAAAACTTGCAAAAAGGGGCTGGAGAGATGGCTCAGTGGTTAAGAGCACTGGCTGCTCTTCCAGAGGTCATGAGTTCAATTCCCAGCAACCACATGGTGGCTCACAACCATCCATAATGAAATCTGGTGCCCTCTTCTGGCCTGCAGATATACCTGCAGACAGAACACTGTATACATAATAAATAAATCTTTAAAAAAAAAATAAATAAAACTTGCAAAATAATGTTTATATTGCTTACCATAAGGACTAAGTGTGAGTCCCCACCAACAACCCAGACGTACTCTCCCTTTCGAGAAACACCAAAAAAATTGAGGGCATGAGAAGGCAGGCATTAACAGTTAAGAGCCCATGTATGGCTGAATTTAGAGCCAGG
Source organism: Lophiomys imhausi (assembly GCA_907164525.1). Classification (NCBI taxonomy): domain Eukaryota; kingdom Metazoa; phylum Chordata; class Mammalia; order Rodentia; family Muridae; genus Lophiomys; species Lophiomys imhausi. The sequence goes on along the minus strand of CAJQZJ010031998.1, from coordinate 11,761,811 downwards.
AGAACCAAGGCACATAATGTGAAGAAGAACTTGAGACCTGCCCTATGCTAAGGACAAGCTTCCCACTGCTGCCAACTAATCCTGAGAAGGAAGTTAAGATGGATACAAAGATGGTGAAACAAGCCGTAAGCCAGTCATCCGATTATGCTCTAAAAGAGAAAAATATAGTCACAGATAATACTAACCATCTTAGCCCATGAATAAAGTGAATGGAGTGCAGAGGGGAAAAAAAAAAGCTCATTAAACCTACATTCAAGCAAAACACCCCCACACAAAAGAAACTCATTGATCCTCCTGTCTTAACCTGGAAGGGAAACAGTCATAGAGGACACACACACACAAACGCACGCACACCGGCACGGACACACTCCTCTTGTTACTGGAAGTACTCACAATGCTTTCACTGTTCAGCTTATTTCTGAAACCTAAAACTGCAGGTAGAAGCGGACAATATGTTCTCAGACTGTGAAAGGCTGTAGGCCTCAGGACAGTAAGCAAGATAAAGTGTTCCAGAGTAGGTGTGGCACCTCTCTCCATCCTTGCAATGTGCACTTTCTTTAAGTTTTGGTCAAGATGAGGGGATGGAGGTGAAGAAAAGACAAGCAAGCTATCAGACAAACCAAAATAACTAGTCCCTTCTAGCAGCAAAGACCCTGAGCTAGGGGACAACCACTCTGTACCATTTCTGGGAGATTAGCATCAGAGAAGGCTTTCAGAGGGGACCGTCCACCATTACTCTCTAACTGGAAGTCCAAGAAAGTTCTCCCTAGGAGATAACCCCCAAATCAGCAACAAAGATGGAATTATCTTAGTGTTGTTAAGTTTTCAAGGAAATATTAATACACAGAACAAGTTGTTTCACAAAATAAGAATGGCTGGTATGAGGGAGGACACACTTCTTTCAGTCCCAGCCCTTGAGAGGCAGAGGTGGGTGGATCTCAGTGAGTTCCAGGCTAGCCTGGTCTACACAGCCAGTTCCAGGGCTACCATCAGACCCTGTCTCAACAAAACAAAACCACCTAAAGGCCTTCCAAAAAAAAAAAAAAAAAAAAAAAAAAAGACGTGGACAACAGAATCCTCTTAAAGGGCAGACTTAGCAGGATTAGTTTCCAGGTGTTAGAGACAGCAAAAATCTATTCCTGATGGACAAAATCATTAAATCTATAAATATTTATTACATATTGCAAGATATGCTTCTATTTCTTTTGTTTTGCTTGTTTTTTCAAACAAGGTTTCTTTGTACAGCCCTGGCTGTCCTGGAATTAGTTCTGTTCTAGGATGGCCTCGAACTCAAACAGTTCTGTCTCTGCCTCCTGAGGGCTGGGATTAGAGGTTTGTACCACCACCGCCCAGCTGCCATTTCTTATTATGGAGATTTTATTTACAAAGCAACTTCATACTATGTTCCAAATCACAACCTAATATAGACCTTGAGATCCATCCCTGAATAAGACCTAGATCTTTACCTCTGATAGGAAGAGAGAGGCGATAACAAGGTTTTATTGAGAAATTGATAATTTCAGACTTAAAAAATAAAGCTAAACCCAGGTACATATTTTTATAGTGATTCTGGTGTGCCACCTAGTGATTTTCTTTTATTCTCTTTTTCTTTCTTTTTTTGGTTTTTCGAGACAACGTTTCTTTCTCTGTGTAACCTGGCTGTCCTGGACTCACTCTGTAGACCAGGCTAGCCTTGAACTCAGAGATCTGCCTGCCTCTGCCTTGCTAGTCCTGGGATTAAAGGCGTGTGCCACCACGCCCAGCAATTGCAGACAGCTGTGAACTGCCATGTGGGTGCTGGGATATGAACCCAGGCCCTTCGGAAGAGCAGTCAGCGCTCTTAACCACTGAGCCATCTCTCCAGCTCTATTCTTTTTCTTTCTTTTTTTGGTTTTTCGAGATAGGGTTTCTCTGTATAACAGCTCTGGCAGTTCTGGACTCACTTTGTAGACCAGGCTGGCCTCGAACTCACAGAGATCCGCCTGCCTCTGCCTCCCAAGTGCTGGGATTAAAGGCATGCACCACCACCGCCCGGCCCTATTCTTTTTCTTAAAGACAGGGTCTCACTACATAGCCCTGGCTGGCCACAAACTTGAAGAAATCCACCTGTCTCTGCCTCCCAGGTGCTGGGATTAAAGAGTGCGCCATCAAGCCTGGATTCAATAATAATCCATGCTGGAGTCACCTGGAAATATTCTGATCCAGGCCACCCCAAAAAGCAGCTGTTTGTTCAAAGGGTATGGGACAGACCGCTGCCAGCAAGGATGCCAAGGTCCTGGTCCTCATATTACTACATAACTGTTTGTTTCACTTTTAAGTGACATAAAATTTTAGTAGTAAGTCTTCCAAAGTGACTTTTAGCTGTTTGGGAATACCACTGGGTGACCAAGAAGATTCTCCAAGTAGGTAGTTTGCTCAAACCAGACTTTCCAATGGGAACGCAAGGTTGTGAGAACACACATTCTAGTCATACCTTCCAAACTCATTCTTAGCACTCACCCTCCAGCAGGAAAACACACTGAGGTAAAACCACTCGGGATGGGGGTCACCACGCCCTTCCCATTCCAGCTTATTTCCTCCACTACCCGGAAAGCTGTAAGGTCCCTGCAACATCCGCCCTGAGCCAGCTTTACTTGGCTCCAACATTTGTTTAGACCCAACTGTCAGGAAATGTTGCCCTTCCTTAGAGGATCTGTTGGTTTTATTTATTGTGTTTTCGGTTTCTTTTTTTCCTTTTAGTCTCCACAGAGCCAGTTCAATGTGTGGGGCCCACAGGACCGTATCACTTCTGAGGAGACCCATCCTCCCTCAAGGCTCCATCTATCTCACTTCCACTTCTTCCGGGGACTCATTTGGATGCTATGAAGATTACAGGCACTGGTCCTTTGTTTTTTTCTTTCTTTTGCTGTTATTTAAAGACAGGCCAGGAATGGTGTATGCATGCCTGTAATCTAGCACTCAACTAGAGGTGGAGAAAGGAATAGGAGATCATTCTTGGCTACATAGTGAATTCGAGATGAGTCTCAACTCCATGAGAGACTGTCTCAAAAAGCAGAAACACGAACCCAGTGTGCTGGTGCACACCTTTAATTCCAACACTCGGGAGGCAGAGGCAGGCAGATTTCTGTGAGTTCAAGGCCAGCCTGGTCTACAAAGCGAGTTCAGGACTGCCATTGTTTCTCTCTTTACAGAGAAACTTTGTCTTGAAAAAAAAAAAAAAAAGCAGAAACACTGTCCACAATGCAGACTGAAGAAGTCTATTTTTTAAAATCCAGGTTACCAAATTTTCTTGCCATACTTTTTTTTTTTTTAAAGAAGTCTGTATGTTGTGCTATGTATTGGCATCTCACCAAATAAATGTTTAATCTCAAAGATGCTGTGCTGGAATTTTACTGATTCAAAGTATTTAAGATCAAAGATGTCTTCAATTCATTGGTGGACCTGCTTTCACCACTAAAGTATAAACTCAGTGCTTTGTTACACAAAGTGAATACTCACAAGGGCAGGACGGACAATTCAAATAAAACAGCCGGTGGCAAGTTCCTCTTACTAAGAGCTGACACTCATGATAGTCAATGAGCAATAATACAAGCGGAGGCTCCTCCACAACACAGTATCTCAGGGATGATAGATCCTTTCATTTCATACAGGACTCCAACAGGGAGATGTCAAAGGACTTGTCCACATCATCCAGAGCAGGAACTGGCCAAGGGGGACCTAGAATTTATAACTGCTGAACTCAAACTTCACTTCACATCACCTTCCCAGGACATTAAATGATATTTTAAGAAACAAAATAATCATTTTGTTTTGGGGGCTGGAGCTACAGTTAAATGCTTCAGAACACTGGCTGCTCTTGCAGGGCACCTGGGTTGGACCTGCAGCACCCACATAATGGCTCAAGGTCATCTAAACTCCAATTCCAGGGACTCCAAAGCCCTCCTCTGGCCTCCAGAGGCACTACAGGCACATGGTACACACATACATTCAGACAAAACACCCAAAATAATAAAACACACACACACAATAATAAACAAAATTCTGATATTTAATCAACTCATAAATTATACAATACATGAAAAAAGCAGAAGCGAATGTAAAGATGTCAAGTTCCTGTTTCCATATGTCTACTCTTTATCCAACAGTCCTACACCCTCCATCAAAAACCAACACCTCATTCAAGCAAGCAGATTTGGTTTCTAGGCCCAGAACAGATGATAAATACCATCACAGGAATCATTACAATGTCAAGTGGTAACAGGTGGGTGACAAAAATAGGGGGCAGGCAGGGACAGACAACAGTGCCCTGTGGCTGAATATATCTAAGTACTTAACCAAGACACTGCTTGAAATTCTTAGAATACCCCAAGTTTCTTCTGTGACCTTAGGCCAATCACACCCTTCCTGAGCTCAGCTCAGTATCCTAACCAGAAAAGGATGCTGGAATCCCAATGGTGCTCCCCACCTCACTGAGCACCTTTTCTGCTGAGATCAGAAGGACTTTTATGAAAGAGTCCTGTATGACAGCCCTACATAAATGAAAAGGGTTTTTTTTTTAATGGACTTGGTGTTTAATCCCTACAGCCTTTATAACTTTCCAAAGGTTCAAAAAAAAAAAAAAACCTGAGAATTTACTGTTTCCAACACTTACAGTAATAGTAATCCAGCCTGCGTTTCCTAGGGTTTTTGGCTCAATTAGAACTACAAGAGAAGAAGCTATTTCGCCAGTCAGGAACACGAAAGCCAGCTTGGATACCAGGAACCAGAAAAAGTCAAGTCACTTAAAGGGCTTCCAAAGTCACCAGTATCTCATTTACAATGCAAAGGTGAAGAGACTCAGTGGGCGCCAGAAACCCAAATGGAATTAAAATTCATGCGCCAAGCCGCGCCAGGGCACAAGCCACCCAGTTCCCACACGCTAACGCCCTGGGCTTCCTAAAGCTAGGGCTAGAATCTTGGAAGGACCGCTATTTTGCAACGAAGTTTTCAGTTGGTGAGTGTTGTAGTCCAAACGAACTTTTCTGCCTCTTTAGGAAAACTTTTATACAGACAAAACATCTGAAAAGGTTCGAACCCTAAAGACTACAATTTTGGAACACAGACGAAAATTAATCCCTTGTTTCAAAGACTGTTTAGATTCTTCCAGATGAAGTACAAAGGAGTGCGCTAGATACAAGAGCAGGAGAGAATTAACCACACTCTCGCTTGGGTCTGACAACCGTGCGCTTCATTACTTCTATGTAATTCCCTTCACAGCGTGGGCACCCGCAGCTCCAGGGTGTTAACGGCCCTGACGATGCCAATGTATTGGCAGAGGTGCGATAGTGTACCAGAGGTGGGATAGTGCGGTGACAATCCTGACATGCTTCGGCTCCAGGGAAGCTAAAGGGAATTAAACCACAGCAGCCCTCCTTTGTGGCGCTTTGGCCGGAACAGCAAAAAGGAGACAATGAACGGTCTGTGAGCAGTTCCACGCCGATTGGCTGGTTACCCCCCTCCCCGAAACCCCTGATGTCATGGACTTGGAATGCAGGCAGGGAGGAAGGAAGGAGAGGATTTGGGGAGGGGGACGCCTCTCATCCAAAAGTTCCAGGCCAAAAGTCCGAAAGATAAAACCCCTTTGCGTTCTTAAGATGAGTACTCGGCAAAGCAGCGTCTCCAGAGTTCAATCACTCCAGAATTACAACCCGCCACAGCAAATAAACCCCGAACAAAAGCGACCCTGCCGAGATATCGTGACCATTCAACGTTCTGCAAACTTCTCAGTCTGCAAGTCTTAAGTCTCCCATCTACCGCTGATCCGGCTCGCAGGCTGCGCGTTCAGGCTTTGTCTGGGTTTCCCGCACCAGCAGCAATTGCATCAAGGCAGCACAGACCGGCTGGCTCCCTTTCCGCCCGCGGGTCCCAAGGGTCGGCGGGACACTCTGCATGCCCTCCCACGGAGGAGAGGAACAATGAGGGGCCCGGTTTGCCCACGTAACTGCTCAACTTTGCTTGTGGGAGGAGGGGGTCGGGATGGGAGGAGACGCGGGGTCCCCACGGCAGCCCCGGGCCCTGGCGGATGGCGGGGGCGGCAACTCCCGGAGTCCTAGCCGCCAGGCAGGGCCCCGCCTAAGGGCCACGGACCACTCAGGAGCGCCCTCTTCCAGGAGGGAAGCACCCTACAGCGGGCCCCGCGGCGCTGCGGGACTCCAGGCGTCCGGGAACCCACCGCCCGCCGGGGCCGCGGCGCGGGAACAAAGCCAGGACCAGCAGCGCAAGCGAGTCGGCTCCGCTATCCGGGGAGCGCGCACCTCTCCGGCAGCCTCGACGTCTCTCCGCGGCGCCTGGCAGCTCTCCCCGCCACCACCCCAACCCCAGGGCGGCAGACCCCGCAGCCCGACCCGCGCGCGTACCTTGTTCTTGACCTCGGCTGAGAGCCCGTAGGAAGGGCCCTTGTTGAAGTGGGTCATGGCGGTTCGGACGACGAGGAAGGGGCTGCGCTCGGACTCGGGGTGGTCAGTGGCCCACGGGGTCGCTGCTCCCAGCCCCAGCGGCGGCCGCGCGGGAGATGCTCGAGCTCGCTCCTCTGCGTGGCGCGGGAGAAGCCGGGACGCGGAGGATGCTTCGACGTCTGGTCGGACTCGAGACCCGGGGGAGGCTCGGGGACGCTCTGGAGTGGAGCCGGCTGTCCTGCTCGCTACCCGCTCCGCAGCTCCGCACGCTCTGCCCTAGCCCGGTCCCCTCCGAGGCCTCCGGGGATTGGCCGCCGAGCCCGACCAATGGTGCGCCGCCTCCTCCCCCTCGCCTGCTCCGGAGCTTCCCGGCCAATGGCTGCACCGTGGGCGCGGCGCTCCCTCCGGCGGGTCCCTGCCCCCGGCCCCGCCCTCACGCCACTGAGGACCTCTGTGCCCCTCCTCCGGGCTGGTCAGCGGGCTGCGGCCGCCCCGCCCCGGCGCCTGGGGACTTCCCAGCCGCCGCGGTTCTCATCGTCTCCCAGGCATCTGTGGCGCTCCGACGGCGGAAGGGGACAGGAAGCTCCCGGAGCTGGCCTGCCACTCCATCTGCCTCCTCCCGGGTCCCAGCGCGCCCAGATGCTGCGCTACAAACCCACGGGTGCAGCCTCCGAGCCCACGTGCCAGGCACAGGGAGCCCTGCATCAACACCTGCCTGGTCCTCCCTCCCCACCGCGGGTGCCCCACCTGTAGGTCTGACCTCTGCCTCGGTCAAGGCTCTTTGCCAAATTCCTGCTCGCTCTGTCTAAACTTTTTAAATGCAGTTCGAAAGAAATTGGGAAAGTGCTGTGGCAACGCCTGGGGCTTTTCAGGTCCTTTCTGGAATCGCACCAGTTGCTCTCTGCAAGCATCTTTACCGGGAATTTAGCCAGCCCCGAAATCTAGGTGGTTGTTGCTCTGCCTAGTTTTTGTTTTTATGTTTGTTTTTAATCGGTGGACTGCCTTAGATGAGGAGGCTACCTGCTTTTGTTTGTTTTATGAGGGATCTCTTTGAATCAGCACTCTATATTCTTTCCCGTCCACCTCCTTTCTTCTGATCTCAAAGGCAAACTGTGATTGAGCAAGATGAGAACAGAACATTGTCCCCTGCCTGTGCTCATGGGACTACACCGGACTGTTATATCTTCCAAAGGTTAGCCCATTTATTTGCCCAAAACTACTAGGTAGACTTCATATTCGTTTTATTGGCTTGAAGGCTGCAACTCGGAGATTCCTAATATGACCAAGATAGTGTCACCTATTGTCTTGGCGTTCTGGGGCAAGCCTAAGACAGATTTCAGCCCTCTGAGTCCTAACATGAGCGTTTCATTTCCCAAGCTGACATTCCAGAAGTGACCACAGAACCAGGGACGCCTGCCTGCATGAAAAGAGGAACCCCAATAGCCCAAGTTGAACCTTTCCGAGATAGAAACGAGAGCTTTCGATCCCAGCCCATGTGTTTGAATTGGAGGCCAGCCTGAGCTACAGAGAATGAAAGAAAAGGCACAAACGGTCTATTAGCTTGAAAGAATTTTTCATCAACTCTTTTAGGCAATAGTGCGATGGGACAAGGACTTGTTGGATAGGCAGAAATGTGAAATGACTTATAATGAATTCCTGATTGATTCCGAAGGTACTTGGAATAATTGGGGCATTCTTTCCACAGAAAGATGATGCAACTGACCCAGTATGGTGGAACCAGCCGTTGGGGCTGTTTTTCCAGTCCGGTGATACTGGCCCTGTGTCATCCACAAGAGCAAACACACTTTTTAGAACCAATACTTGAGCCAGATAATGAAGTAGGAATTACAGCTGTCAGCCCCAGCTCTCCTGCAGAAGCCCAAGCCTCTGGGCTTCTGCTTGGCCACAGTGGGTATAATCTCCTAAATCATACTTGGTAGAATGCCTGGGAGTTTTATTCACTTTTGTCATCAAAGGTGTGGCTTCTAGTGTTTAACAAGTTATCTTTATGGACCATAGAGCTTCAAAGGTTTGTGATGTGGAACAGTCACAACTGGGAATTTGCCTAATGCTACTGTCCCCCTGTGTGGCTTCCAAGTGAACATTTATTATATTTCCTCCATTCTTTTAGTCAACTATTATATGCTCCAAAGTACGTGATGTTCTTGGCCCTGCAACTAACACTAAAGTATTGTTGGTCCTAGTGGGTTCTCTCAATGCCCGTAGGGTTCCTCTTCTCATTTAACTCACTGTCAGGAATAAGCAATGCTGTGTTTAAGAAAGAAATGTGGAAGCAGGTAAGGCGAAGCACTCTTTTAGTCCTGATGCTCAGGAGGTAGAGCCAGGTGGATCTCTGTGAGTTCAAGACCAGCCAGAGCTACACAGCTGTCTCCTAAAGAAGGAAAGAGACAGGGAGGGGTGTGAAAGATGTTTAGAATTGGGAATAACGGGGCCAAAGAGATATCTCAGTGGGTAAATGTGCCTGCTACATAACCTGACAATGTGAGTTTGATTTCCAGGACCCACATGGAGGAAGAAGAGAGCCAACCCTGTCTGGTCATCCTCTGACCTCCTCTTGAAAGATGTGGCACACATAAACAACACACACACATACAAAGCAAATAAAATGTTATTTGAAAACAGTGAAAATTGAGAGTGATTGTTAATTGTGTTATTGAGACACAGCTGATAAACCACAAACAGCAGATAAAGTGCATTTTGACCCACACACAAACACATACCCACCCCTTCTCCATAAAATATGTCACCACAGCCAGAGAAGGGATATAGCCACCACCCTCAGGCCTTCTTCAACTTAGCCAAATTATCTTGAGGACAGACAAGATGGCTCAGCAAGTAAAGCTCTTGCTGACCAAGCCTTACAGCCTGAATTCAATCCCTGGAACCCTTGTGAAGGTAGGAGAGAACCAACTCCAAAGCTGTCCTCTGACCTCCACATGCATGCTGTGGCACGGGCGTGCACACACGTCATACACACTCTAAGAAAAAACAAAATGTTAAGTCTGAAAGTTCACTCACATTGTAGGACATATCATTAATGCATTCCTTTTTATTATTTAATAGTAGTTCAGCACGGGGATACACAAGTGTGTGTTGATCAGTTCCCTTGTTGATGAATCTTTTAGTTGTTTTCAGTTTGGGTCTATTACAAATCTTTATTTGTACATTGACTTCTAATGGAGTTCTGTCCTAAGAGAAAACCCATAATAAATTGAAAATATCATAAATTAAATAGAAACACACCTTACCTACTGAGCAACACAGCTTAGCAACACTTAGCGCATCGTAGACCATCTTTCAGTTGTTCTCTGGCTCACCTTCTACCTCATTTTCGTCTTATTTTGACAGGGTCTTACCCTGTTGTAGCCCAGGCTGGCCTCCAACTTGCAACTGGCCTCCTATGTCATCTCAAGTGCTAGGATTACAGGTGTGACACGCCATGCCTGAGTGAGTGTTTACCCTCTTGCTCACCTGGCTGAATGGAGCTGTAACTTCCCCCCCTGCTGCTCTCAACATCAGGAGACCGCCTTAGACCACCTGGGAGAAGGTAAAACTTTGTAATTTGGCTGGGCATGATGGTGTGCCCATTTAATCCCAGCACTGATGAGGCAGAGGCAAGCAGATCTCTGTGAATTGGAGGCCAGCTGGTCCACATAGCAAGTTCCAGGTAGTCAGAGTTATGTAGAGACATTCTGTCTTTAAGAAAGAAGAAAATAGCCTGGTGTGGCCCAGCACTGGGAGGCAGAGGCAGGCAGATCTCTGTGAGTTTGAGGCCAGCCTGGTCTGTAAAGCTAGTCCAGGACAGCCAGGGCTCTGTTACACAGAGAAACCTGTCTCAAAAAACCAAGTGTATGTGTGTGTATAATTTGTAATTTGAAGTGCAGTTTCTACTGGATGCACATCACTTTCATAATACTGTAAGTTGAGAAATCATAAACCACCTTCAACCAGGGACCAGCTGAAAAGCTGCTGCAGTCATTTGTGAACGTGTCATTAACCTAGACATGCTTTCATTTCTCTTAGATACATGCCTCCAAGTACAATGGCTGGCAGGTGAAAGGCGTGTGTTTATCTTTTTTAGAAACAGCTGAGGAAGTGAGATGCTCAGAAAGTAAAGACACTTGCTTCCAAGCTTGATGACCCTCATATGAGCCCTGGGACCCACACTGAGGGAGGAGAGAACCAGCTCCCAAAACTTGTCCTCTGACCTCCACATGCAAGTATGGCATGTGCACACCCACACACTCATAAATTAATGTAATTTAAAAGTTTCTTTAAAAGAAATAACCTATCTTTTCCGCAAATGATTGTGATATTTTATGTTCCAACCAGCAAGCATGAGTCTTAGGTACTTTGTCCCTATGCCAGCAGTCACTATGTTCCTATGGAGTGGTAGCTCATTGTTTTAATTTCAGGTTTTCACGTATGTACATTGGGCATCTTGCATCTTCTGTATTCATTTGCTACCTTTTATTATTATTATTTTTTAAAATTCTCTTTTGAGTTTCTTTTTCCCCTTTGAGATAGGATCTCCCTATGTCACCCTGGCTGATCTAGTACTCAACATGTCAGCCGTTCTCAAGCTATGGGTTAAGACCCCTTTGGGCGTTGAATATCAGATATCCTACATGTCATATATTTACATTACACTTCACAACAGTAGCAAAATTACAGTTATGAAGCAGCAATGAAATAATTGTATGGTTGTAGGCACCACAACATGAGGAACCGTATTAAAGGGTCACAGCTTTAGGAAGGTTGAGAACCACTGCAATATGTCAACCAGGCTGGCCTTGAACTCATGGAAATCTTGCTTTTGCTAGGGGTTAAAGGCATGCACTAGCATGCCTGGAATTTTTTTAAACTTATTTATTTTAAGAGATAGTGTCTTACTGTGTAGTCCCCACTGGCCTCAAACACATGGCAATTCTCCTGCCTCAGCCTCTCAGAGTACTGGCATTATAGACACCAATCACCATGGCCAGCCATTTGTTTTCTTTTTACAGTGTGTCTTTCACTTATTGTCAAGATAAACTCAGAAAACCCTGACCAAGTTCTAACAAGAGAGTATGTCACAGGGAGGTCCTCAAAACCTTAAGCATTTTCACTAATTTTTTTTTTTAAGATTTATTTATTTAACATTTGAGAGCTCTATCTGTATATATTCCTGCAGGCCAGAAGAGGGCATCAGTTTCCAGTATAGATGGTTGTGCGCCATCATATGGTTGCTGGGAATTGAACTCAGGACCTCTGGAAGAGCACACTGTTCTCTTAACCATCTGAGCCATCTCTCCAGCCCCCACTGATTTTTTTTTAAATATGAAGAACACTTTGAATTGGAGTGAGCACTCTTAAACACTGTAACTACATTTCCAAATCCCATTGATTGAAAGCAGGCATTGGAGAGCTGTCAATGAGGTTTATTTTTTGTTTTGGAAAGTATTCTTCCAGGCTGGGAGATAACTCAGTTGGTAAAGCGCATGAAGCACAAGGATCTGAGTTTGAATCCCAGATCTCACCTTTTAAAGGTGAAAGATGGGTGAGGTGTAGTGCTCATAATCCCAGGGAGCAATAGACAAATCTCTGGGGCTCACCAGCCAGGCAGCCTAGCCAAGTTACTAAGAGCCAGGCCACTGAGAGACAGAGATAGATGGCGCCCTCAGGAGAACATCTGGGGCTGTTGACATCTGACCTCCACATGTATATTCCTTAAAACCAGGCCTGGTAAAGGACAATTTTCTAAAAACTACTCGAATCCCTGGAGAGTTTAAATACTTATTTTTACAGGTGTTTTTTTTTTTAATGGAATATGGCATAAAAATACTCTTATTTTTCATCTTAAAAATTTTGGTTTTGCTTATTTTTGGCATGAGGTCTTCCTATGTTGTTCAGACTCAACCTGCCTATTGTTGAGGACTTAAAATACCCACCTTGTGCAGGGTTCACCTTAATGTACAATTGGTTTTCCTGAAAAATCAACAGCCAAGGTGAAAAGCATGCACAAGGTGAGACATGGAAAATGGACACAGGGTTTTCAGCCATGCTCCTAGAGGAACCCCATCCTGTAGGAACCTCTACAGGTTCTAGTACCCGGAAACTCTAGGAAATCTTTTTTGTGCTTGTCCAGGTGGAGTGGAGGGTTTTTTTTTTTGCTGATTTGGGGGATATTGTTATTTGAGATAGATCTTCACTCTATAGACCAAACTAGCCTCAAAATGAAGTCAGTTCTGCCTCAGCCTCCCAAACATTGGGGTCACAAGCACACAGGTATGACACACAAGTACTGGGTAAATTGATCTAGAAGACACCTCTCTTTTTTGTCCCCCTTGGGGATGTTCACCCCTTTGTAACAGTAATTTTTTATTTATCAAGCATATATTTATTAATTCTTTACAATTACCTAACAATTGCCTGTAAAGTTCCTAAATCCTAAAGCCTGAACCCTAACTCTAAAACCTAATCTATAACACCCTAATACCTACAATACAAACATTTAACACTAACCTAAGGTTTCTCAAAAGGATATTTTCCTCTGGGCATGGATCCTTATGGATGGCTATGGTCTTCATCTAATCTTTCAGTCTTAAAGTCTCTGAATTTCGTTCGTCAGATCCTAAGACAGTTTATCAAGCAGGTATTGCCTTTGCAGTCTTAGAGTCCAATTATTTACCAGACGAAAAGTTTCTTAGACTCACCATTCAGATGCTTTAGGCCTGTAAAAGTCTTGCTTCAGTGTTCTGTCCAATCTGAAGCCTCTGGGCTCCAAGGGAAGATAACTCCCCGCCTAGACGCTCCAGAATACCAGGGAGAATCCATCCCTAGACCCTAAGGGTCGATACAAGAGGGTGAAGCCTCGCGGTGAGACTGTGATGTGAGTTTCTCTGCCTGATGAGGAGGAAATGAGACAGGAGGAGGAGAGAGGGCCCTCTGTCCACGTGAATCTTGGCTTAAATATCTTCACCTGTCGTAATGAATTGGCAATATGATTTTCAGCAGAAACTTTCGAGTGCTTCCAAGTCATGTCCCTGGGCAATGTCCCTCCATAGCTTTTCTGGCAGAGGGCCGAGGAGCAGAGGGCGGAGGACATTGTGTGATCTGTCGTCATGGATCTTGGGGCGGGCACCTCAGGACATGTCCCCACCCAAAGTCCTATGATCAAAAAAGTCATCTGTCTTGGAGGGTTCCCAAGGATATGTCATGTCAGATGTAAATCTTTTACCTTAAAGTCTAGGCTTTTGCTATTCCAAGATCTCTATGCTATTAAATGCTACCACTAACCCCACCACATCCCTTACTTAAAGTGATGCTGTTGGTGGGGGGACTTCTCAAATAGACCCTAGGGGAGGAGTTTGCACAGTGGGTATCATCTTTTTTTTTTTTTTAAGATTTATTTATTATGTATACTGTGTTCTGTCTGCAAGTATGCCTGCAGGCCAGAAGAGGGCATCAGATTTCATTATGGATGGTTGGGAGCCACTATGTGGTTGCTGGGAATTGAACTCAGGACTTCTGGAAGAGCAGTCAGTGCTCTTAACCGCTGAGCCATCTCTCCAGTCGGGGTATCATCTTTTTTGCTGCCCAGTATCTCTTCCCTCGGGTGAGTAAAGAGCTCTGATGAGTTCTGTAAGGTTACCTGGGTTTGGATAATAGGATGATCACTCTTGTAAGTGTGCCATGGGCTGCCTGTGGAAATGTCTCCTCACTTCCACTGTGTCCCATACTCCAATTCTAAGATAATGGTACACATCTATAATCCCAGAACTTGGAAGCAAGAGGATGGAAATTCAAGATCACCCTTAGCAACTTAGTGAATTCAAGGTCAACATGGGCTCTGTGAGAGCCTGTTTTATAAACCAAAACCAAACAAACAAAACCTTCACTTGCTGGGTAGTGGTGACACACACCACACCTTTAATCCTAGCACTTGGGAGGCAGAGGCAGGCAGATCTTTGTGAGTTCAAGGCCAGCCTGGTCTACAGAGCAAGTTCCAGGGTTACACAGAGAAACACTGTCTCATAAAACAAAAAACAACAAAACAAAACCCCTCACTGTCCTATGCTTCCATTCATCTTTTTCCATACTTTTCCTCCAGAATACTCCTCAACTTATATAAGCTTTAGGCCCCCCAAATCTGGAGCTACTTCTAAGGGAGTCCCCCAGAATGTCTACCTCCCTCCTCACTAACAGCCAATCCAGCAGTAACTACCGGACGAACTGCTAGAATGCCACTCATGGCAGCTGGAAACCCAGGTTCTACATGTCCCCTGCCAGAGTGCTCCCTCTCTAGATTCATCCCTGGAAGATTTACGTTCCCAGGGTAGCTCAAAAACTAAAATTAGAATTACCAAATGATCTATCCATTTCACCTTGGGTTATAGACCCCCAAGTAGTCAAAAGCATCTTATATTTTTGGTTGTGAGCCTAGCCTTTAATGGCTGAGCCAACTCTCTAGCCCAAAAAGCATCTTAAAGATATGTTGGTACACCGTAGGTCCCAGCAGCGCTATTCACAAGTGTGTTGGAACTGACGGGTGACGGACCATAAGAGAATTCAATGGACAGGTGAGGATTACTTTGAACTCTGATTCTTTTGCTCTCATCTCCATGAGGGTTTTGTGTGTGGCTGTAGGTGTTTCTCCTGCTTCTTCTTCTTTTTTTTTTTTTTTTTTTGGTTTTTTGAGACAGAGTTTCTCTGTATAACAGCTCTGGCTGTCCTGGACTCACTTTTGTAGACCAGGCTGGCCTCGAACTCACAGAGATCCGCCTGCCTCTGCCTCCCAAGTGCTGGGATTAAAGGCGTGCGCCGCCACCACCACCCGGCTTCCCCTGCTTCTTTTAAAACTTGTGTTTTATCTATGTGTGTGGTTTTATTTTACTCTGGCCACAAGCTATTACATCACAATAATAAATAATTCCCTCAAGCAGGTTATGCAAAGAAGACAAAAAGGGAAATCTGAATTCTGGAACGGCTTAGATTTGGAGAAAGAGATAACAAAAGCAACTGAAACTGTAAACAAGTGAGATCACAAATAAACTCAGAACAAATAAAGAGGTTAAGTAACCAGACAAGGACAATGAACCAGAGCAAAAGGTCATGTGGTTTTGAGCACAGCTCTTCTCATTGCGAAGCCACAAGGCCAAGAGTCCTGCAGGACAAGAAGCTTTTACTTGGCTGACACCTGTAATTCCAGCACTAGAGAAGAGGGGACAGGAGGACTGCACAGAGCTCAGGGCTAGTCCGGCTTTAGCAGAAGACTTGCAGTCGGGGAGCAAGCTAGACTGGGTGAAGCATGCACCCACCCAGCCCTTGGGAGGTGGAGACAGGAGGGTCAGAGTTCAATGTGATCCTCAGCTACATGGGGAACCTGGGCTACAGGAAACTTTGTCTCAAAAGAACCAAAACCAAACAAACTAAAACTGGAATCAAATTCTTGGTTAAGGTAAGAAGTGGAGAGTTGGTGAAGACATGGAGGCAGAGTCTCTAGAAAGCCCATCAGTGCAGAGAGCAGTGGGAAGAGCCAAGGCGCTAAGAGGAAAACAACTGAAGAAAGCAGAGGAGCTAGGAGGCCTAAGGCGAGCCCTGGGAGGTAGGGCGATGGGGGCGGGGCAGTACTAATTCTGAGAATCCTAAAGGAGTTCGTACCACTTTTCTAACCTACCTGTTCTCCCTTTAGTTTCCTTCCTGTGTTCTTTCATTTTCCTGTCCTCTGGCTGACTCTGCCCTTCCCCCCCTTCCCTCCAACCCCTTTTTTAGTTTTGTTTGGTTTCGTTTTTTGACATAGGGTTTCTCTGTGTAGCCCTGGCTGTCCTGGACTCACTTTTTAGACCCAGCTGGCCTGGAACTCACAGAGATCCGACTGCCTCTGCCTTCCGAGTGCTGCGATTAAAGGCGTGAGCCACCACGCGTAGCGACTACAGATAGCTGTGAACTGCCATGTGGGTACTGGAATTTGAACTCAGGTCCTGTGGAAGAGTAGTCAGTTTTGGCTTCCTTTATTTATGTCCTTGGGTTTGATAAAGCTGTAGCCTGAAGGCCCCTGCCTATAATGAGTAGGTAGGACACGGAGACTGTCAGCCAAGCAAACATTCTAAAGTAAAGGTCCCATTCCAGTACCACAGTCTACTCCTCTTTACTGCTTACCAAAAACTTTAGGTAACTTGATTTTAGAAGGGATCAGAATACTAATGCAGTTTAATTCCCTTGTAAACTTGGTTACCCTGAAATATGAAAGCCAGAACGTCTTTCTGAAACACAACTCCTTTAGCACTGAGGCAAGGGAGATACTACCAGTTCCTAGGCACCTGATTCTTAAAATAATTATGTTTAGTTGAGTCTCTAATGCTTTCGCATGTGTGCACACACACACACACACACACACACACACACACACACACACACTCAACCTTTATGCTTAGATTGCTTCAATGATAGTTAAAGCATTCATATAGAAAGCTTCACTTTTTTGTTCTCTTTCTATTAGATTATAAATTTCAAGAGGGCAGGAACCATTCTGTCCAACAGGATATCCCCCAATACTTCACATAAGGTGACCATTAGTAAATATTTATTTTGTTAGAATAATGAGCTGGGGGCTAGGAACTGAACTCTGTGGTAGGAGCTCTGGCTAATGTGTACAAGGCCCTGTGTTACCTCTCAGCAAAGCAACAACTACAACAGTAATGAACTGGGAGGCCATTAAAATGAAACTTTGTCAGTAGTGCAAGGAAATGTCAGCTTAACCAATCAGAAACCAGCAGCTAGCCTATTAGGACTTCCTGATTTAATCAGTGAGATGTTTCCTTTGCCTTGTTTCAGCAAACAGCTTACAAAAACTTCCCTTGTCTTCATTGCCTCTATATGGAGCCGCACTGTTTAGGGTCCAGTGCTGCCTGATTCATGTCTCTCTCAAACACAAGCTTAGGAGTCATATTTCTTCTTGTTATCTGAGTTGGGGTCTCATGCAGCCCAGAATGGACTGTGTAGCTGAGGATAGCCTCAAACTCCTGATCCTCTTGCCTCTACCTCATGCTCTGGTAGAATATATATTTTTAAATTTTCTTTTAATTTTTTTTTTGACAGTGTTCAGGATTGAACCCCAGATCTTACTCTTGTTAAGCATGTGCTCAATCTACCTCTTAGCTATACTTTTCAATATTTAATAAATGAACATAAGAAAACAAGCCTATCATCAAAAACAAATTTGCAGAGTCCTGTTGTCTAGTGAATCTATTTCATTCAATTCAGTTATTACTTGTTGAGTGCCAACCTTGTGCCAGAAATTTTTGGGCTCTGGGAATAAGTGGGCAATGAAACAGGTAAGATCTTTTGGGGCTTCCAGTCTGGGAGGCAACAGGGTATAGAATATAGTCAAGCCAGTCAGCACTACTAGGAACATGGTAAAACAACACCGTGCTGAAGGCTGGGCATGTGCTTAAGGGAGGACCGTCTGGGGAAGAATGACTGTTCAATGGAGATATGAATATTGATAAGATAAAGGGAGGGTGAATTCCTGGGAGAGGATGAGCTTGGAACACAGAAGGAGAGATGTAGCTGAAGGTATTGAATAGAAGGGTAGAATGGTAAAGTGGCGGGGGGGGGGGGGGGCAGGCAGCAGTTAGAGCAAGAGCTTTGAAGGTTGTTAAGTTTGACCTTAAAGGAGTAATGTTATAGTTTGGATAGATAGAAGGTATGATCCAAAGATCCATATGCCAGAGGCATGGACTCTAGTGTAGTGGTGTTAAGTTGGTAGAATCTTTAAGGGGTGGGGCTTAGGAAGGTAAAGTGTTCACTGGAAGAGCAGGAGGACCCGAGTTTGAATTCTAGAACCAACACAAAACAACCGGGCGTGGTGGTGCTGCCTTGTGATCCTAGCTCTGGGGAGGTGTAGAGCTAGGACCAATCAGTCAAAAGCAACAGAGGTGACACCTAAGGCTGATTTCTGACCTTCCACGCACTGCATACATATGAATTCATACATAAACACGCACACACACGCATGCACAAAGAGATAGGGCCTGGTGGGAGTGGGAAGTGATTAGGTCATAGAGCACAGATCTTAGGAAGGATTAGTGCAGTTCTCTTGGGATCTTCGTTGTTTTAAAAAAAGAAAGACCTGTCCCTCCCTGCTTCTGGCTTCCAGTGTCAGTGGGTCATCTCTCCTCGTGTATATGTTCCTGCCATGATGCCATCTGCCACGCTGAAACACAAGGGCCCTCACCAGGAGCTGCAGAGCTGCATGATTTTATATTTAGCGTCCAAAACTTCGAGTTAAAGAACACACCGCCCTGAACTTCTGATCTTCCAGTCTCTACCCCACAAGCTCTAGGATTACATGCACGCCTGACCTTGTCTAATTGTATGTGGTGCTGGGCCTTGAACCCAGAGCTTTGTGCTCACTAGGAAAGCACTCTATAATTGAGCTACATCCCAGCCCAAGCTTTTATTTAAACCAGCATCAGATGTATTTTAACCTCAGGAAACAGACAACTACAGGTAACAAGACAGGAGTTCCAAAAAACAACCAAAAAAACTTCTCTGTGTGTTTCCGAATTAAAGAAGGATTAAAATAAGCCCAAATTAGTTAGGTATTAAGGTGATTTTTAAAAGGGAGTCTTGAGTAGTGTATCTGGTAACTCAGCCCCAAACTGAAATTAAACAGGTAGGCAAGGTAGGCCATGCAGGTCTGTAATTCCAGCTGCTTGGGAGGCTGAGGTAGCAGTGTCCCAAGTTCACAGCCTGCCTGGGCTAGAGGGTGAGCTCAAGGGCAGCCTAAGCAACTTAATTATATCTGGTTTTAAATTAAAAATTGAAGAGGGCGTATTTGCAGCTCAGTAGTGGAGCAGTCGAATAGCAGCCAGCAGCCGGGAGCCCTACATTCAGCCCCCAGCACTGAAAAAAAGTAGGTGGATCCATGGTCCAGCCGCCCTGGATAAAACCGCGTCTATTATATTATAATACTGGTTCAGCTGAGAGCTTATGTTTTAGGAGAGGAATGCGGTCAGCATAACAGGAAAGAATTTTTCCACTCCCTTTTGTGCGCTCAGAACTGGCCTCCACATTCGTTTCCATTTCTTTCTCCAACTTTGCGTTTTAAATTGTTTGGACTGTGATCATAGATTTAAAAATTTTTTTTCTTTTGGCCTCACCTAAAATTCCCCTTCCCAAAACATTAGTTTTCAAGGAAATTTCTTTGTAAAGAAATTTGAATACTTTCTGGTTGTAGCTCTTATCTACAAAGAAGAGTGTGATCTATAGACATTATTCCAAATACCACCCCCATCCTCCACCCTAACTGAAAAAACAAAACAAAACAAAACAAAAGACCCTATCAGTTGTTGAAATGCATTTCTGAATTGCCTGGTTTTGCTGTCTCACCAGAATACTGTGGTCTGACTGTGTCCCCTAACTTACTCTGTAATGTGATAGGTTCAGGAGGTCAAACCTGCAGGGAATCACCAGGTTTGAGGGCCCCTGCCTTGGGATGAGATGAAGGGTCTTACAAAAGAGACTTAGAGGACAACTGGCTCCTTCTGCTCTCAGTCTTGTCCAATGTGAGGGCACACCATCAAAACCCACAGTCATTGAGCCCACAGGCTTGCCAGCTTCCAGAACGGTGAGAGATCAATGTTTACTGCTTATAAATTCCCAGTCTAGAGGTGCTTTTTTTGTTGTTTGTTTTTCTAGGTTTCTTGAGACAGAGTTTCTCTGTGTAACAGTCCTGACTGTCCTGGAACTCACTCTGTAGACTAGGCTGGCCTTGAACTCACAGCAGTCTAGAGTATTTTGTTATGACAGTATAAACAGCTGACAAATCAGACAGACCAAGGGGAAGTCTAAGAAATGTAGACTGGTTGGGCATGGTAGTACATAGTTTCTGCTACTTGGGAGGCTGGGGCAGGAGGATCATTTAAGTTCAGGGATTTAAGCAAGACCAGCCAAGGCAACATAGCAAAACTCTATGAAAAGAAGAAAGAACTACATTTTATCCTTTTCTTGAAAATGCAATATTTTGTTGTTGATGATGATTTGTTTTCCCTTGACAACAGTCAAGTTTTTGTTTTGTTTTGTTCTGTTTTTAGAGCCAATTCTGATTAAACATTTTTAAGTAAGGTAAGGATTATGGGGCAGAGGTTAAGAGAACAGCCTGGAACCTGAAGGTTCATAGCCATGGGCTGTTAGACAGATGAGTTATCTGACCTTTGTAAGCTTTGGCCATCTGGTTTGTAAGATGTGTGAGAATTCAGCAGTTCCATTATTTTCAATTATATGTCCCCAAGGCTTTTGGTGTTACAGGAAAGTGGAACTCTGAGGAGGCATGACTTAAAGGGAGGAAGGTCACTGAAGACCCTAGCTCTACCATGCTCTCCTTGCTCTGAAGTATCTGTTGCCACAGGCCCACAAGCAATGGGCTAAGATTTGACTCTGAAAGCATGAACCAAAACAAACCTTCCCTCCATGTAAATTGATTTGCTTCCAGTATTTTGTTATAGTGACTAAAAACTAATAAGATTATCAATTTTGTTCAGATACTCTTTTTGAATTAAAGTTTAACTGTTACCTCTTGAAGACTGCTTTTCCATTTTACATAACCATTTAAAAGCCTGGTTAATATACAACTTTAAAAACTGTGGTCTTTTTCAGGCATGAGCCAAAAATGCTGTTGCAATCAGGACCAACCCAGAAAGAATGAACAAAGGTCGGCAAAGAGTGCACTTAAAATACACACATCTTTTCATCTAGCTCACTCATTCATTTAACAAGTAGCCACTGAGTGTCTTCTGTGTGTCAGGTTCTATCCTGGACTCTGAAAAATAAACTATAAGCAAGACAAAACTCATGCCTTGAAAAGCATGGCTTACCTTACTGGGATTTTCTTATTCAAACATATTTATGAAAACTCAAGAGGTTTCTTTCTTTCTCTTGAGACAGGGTCTCATGTGCCCAAGGCTGGCCTCCACATTGCTATGTAGCCAAGGATGGGCCTGAACTTCTTATCTTACTGCCTCTACTTTCTGACTGTTAGATGGTGCCAGGATTGAACCTAGGGTTATGTGCATGATAGGCAAATACTCCACCAGCTGAGCTACACATCCAGCCTAAGATGTCTATTTTCACATCTTGTAATTAACCAAATCTACATGTTCACAAAGACAACTGCACAACCAACCTTGTCCTCTAGTGGGGGACTCATCTGTGCTTGGAGGACAGCTCCAAACATCTTAGAGTTTAAAACGCCCTCTTTATTTTTGGGAAAGGCCTCAAATTACAACCATCCTCTTACCTTAGTTCTCGAAGTGCTGGCATTCCTCGAGGGGCCCCATTGGGCAACTCTACAAAGTAGTCTTCTCATGGGGTATCTCACTGGCAGCCTGGAGTCACTGAACTTTGCAGGTGCCATGTCCCTAACCTACATTCCAGTGAATTGACACACCAGATGTGTCACAAAGCAACACATCTGTGTCTGGATACCTCTTCCATGTTCTCCTGTGACTTTGGCTCACCAGTCTTATCTCATCTCATGTGTTATCTTCTCCAGGAAGCCTTTCCTATACCCATGTGCCCCTGTTGGTTTAGTAGCTGCTGCTAGCTTCCTGTGGTGGTCTGAATGAAAATGGCCCCCCATAGACTAATAATAAGGAGTGCCATTATTGGAGGTGTCACCTTGTTGGAGGAAGTGTGTCACTGAGGGTGGGCTTTGAGGTTTCAGATACTCAAGCCAGGCCTAATGGCTCGCATTCTCTTCCTGCTGCCTGCTGATCCAGATGTAGAACTCTCAGCTACCTCTCCAGCACCATGTCTGCCTGCAAGTTGCCATGCTTCCTACCATGATGATAATGGACTAAACCCCTGATCTGTAAGGCAGCCCTAATTAAATGTTTTCCTTTATAAGAGTTGCCATGGTCATGGTGTCTCTTCACAGCAATAAGACCCTAACTAACACACTCCCCATTACTTGTTTTTTGTTTGTGTGTTTGTTTGAGACAGGGACAGGTTCTCTATATAACCCTGGCCATCCTGAAACTCATAATGTAGACCAGGCTAGCCTAGAACTCACACAGATCCTCCTGCCTCTGCCTCCCAAGTGCTGAGATTAAAGGTGTGCATCACCACATCTGGTTCCATGACTTAGTTTTAATACATCCTTGTAGAAAAAGGCTAATTAAATTATTTAACCAGTATTTAGTTTATGGTTAATTGGTTGGCAGTTGTTAATCCTTAACCCACCATTATAAATGAGCACACAGAAACCTGATGGATTTTAACAAGCGTTGGCCTGAATTGAGCAATCTTGGCCCATCTAAGCTAGCAATTAATTCTATTCCCCAAATATGACCCCATATATATACATATATCACTTTGGACTGCTGTTCTCCATGCTATGCTCATGTTCCAGGCCACGTGAAATTATCTTCTTTCATCTATCCCATCGTGTGTCCTCCTTTCTGTTCCTGGCTTCTCTCCTTCTTTCTCTACCGGAGGCTTCTTCTACCCATAAACCTCTCTGCCCATCCCTTAGTCCTGCCTACCGCTGTCTTTTCCCAATCTCAGGCCTCAGCGTTTATTCAACCAATCAGAGACAATGATTAGAAAACAAAGTAACAGACAGCAAGCAGAACCAATTAATTAACATTTAGAATGCATAACATTACCCCATAACATCCTAGAACCCAATGCATCATAACCGACTAGTGGCTTTTTCACCAGACTATGTGCTTCTTAAATTTAGAGAATAATTTGTTTTCATTTGTGGTAACCATACTAAACAAAGGGGAAAAGGTGCACAAGGTGCTGGAGGATGAGGAAGGGAGGATGTGTTAGTGATAAGTATTCTTTCTAGGGCCGGGGAGATGGCTCAGCCTGAAAAGATGCATGCCCCCAGTATTGACAGTTGGGTTTGATCCCTGAAGAGAACTGAATCCTACAAGTTGTTCTCTGACTTCCATGCATGGACCAGCACATGTGCACACAGAGGGGCTAGACAGGGAGAAGGGCAGGAGGAGAAAGAAGAAAGAGTTCTCCCCAGTACCTGCTTTTTAGAGTTTTAGAGTCATACTTATTTGCTCCAAACCCAGGATAATGATTAGCTATGGTACTGCTAAATTGTTCAACTCAGAGGGTCCCTTATTCTTGGGAGTAAGCAAGAACTTAATAAGAATGTACCCTTGAAAGAATTATTATTATTATTATTATTACTACAGTTTTAATTTTTTTGTTTGCTTTTTAAAGACACAGTCTCACTCAATAGCCAAGGGTGCCCTCAAATTTGCAACTGTCCTCCCACCTCAGCCTTCCCAGGTGTTAGGAATACACGTGTGATCTACCACACACTTTTGTTTTAGTTTTTGTTTCTTGTCTTTCGAGACAGGGTTTCTCTGTGTAGCCCTGGCTGTCCTAGACTCTCTTTGTAGACCAGGCTGGCCTCGAACTCATAGAGATCTACCTGCCTCTGTCTTCTGAGTGCTGGGATCAAAGGTGTGCCCTACCACACCGGGCCTACAGGCTTAATTTTAATGAAGCTAACACACAGCCTTTATTTATTTATTTATTTATTTGTTTATTTATTTATTTATTTATTTATTTATTTATTTATCTATTTATTTATTTGTTTGTTTGTTTGTTTGTTTGTTTGTTTACTTATTTGTTTGTTTAATGAAGCTGTTTGTGGAGCTTTCCCTATAGGGTTTTCTGAATTCTAATATAACCCTGTGGTTGTATTCTTTTTTATATATGAAAGTGAAGAAAAGGTGGCCCTGAGAGGGTGACTTGCTAGGGTCACTTTGGAGGGCTTCAGAATTCATTCCCTTACAGTTTCTACTTGGCTATGGGGCTGGTGTCAAGAGGGAAGAGTGACAAACACAAAGAATCGTCACCCTCAGTCACAAAACATTCGTCACTACCACTTTCTCTTCAGTTACTACTGTGACCGGAGATTCCCCAGCGTGTCCACCTGCAGTTTATTATATTCTGTCTGTCATGGACTTCCTGTTAGTGTTCCTCCCAAATTCACATTGAAATCGAAACCATAACGGTGGAGGAGGTGGCATCTTCCAGAGGTGACTGGTCAGGAAGGTAGAGCTCTTGCATAGGATTAGTGCCCTGGTGTGAAGCAGGAGAGCTGGCTTGTTCTTCCCCTCTCTCCTTATCTCTCTCTGCACACATGCAGTGTGTTTACCGGTGCAGTTGGTGGCATGAACCTGGGAGAGTGGAGCCTGAAAATGAGGCAGAGCAAAGTCGCATGCAATAGGCAACTTTATTCAGAACATCACACAGTTTATAATCTGAGGGTTAAGAAGGGTCACCTGCGTAAAGCATAAATCACAAGGACAAGCCACACATGGCCAGGTTGCCCACAGAGGCATGTGCATAACAGCTGAAGTAAATTCACTCTTACCTGCTGCACCCGGGAAGAGCACAAAAATGCATTCCATGAACAATTCTGTGTTTTGAGGAAACTGAGTTCACAAGACTCTTGTTTATTTTCTTGGTGTTTACTCACAAGCGCTCAGAATTCTCACATGACTCCATTCTTGGACTGTGTTCCAACATGTGTATACATTGATTTTACAAAATACCATGTTTCATTATGACAGTTTATATGACACACGTATAATGCTTTGATTATGTTCACTTTCCCATGCCCCTCTAACTGGGCTCCTTCTCCTTCCAAAATGGCTTCCCTCCTATTTATATGTCTTTTTTAGTGTTAAATCTAGATTAGTCATATGAGAGAAAACATGTAATTTTTTTATTTCTGAATCTGGCTTATTTTTGCTAAATAAGATGTTTCCGTACTTCATTGGTTTTCCTGCAAATGGCAATTTTCATTCATCTTTATAGTGGACTATAACTGATAGTGCACATATACCACATTTTCTTTATTCCTTCATGTGCTGATGGGCACCAGGCCCACTCCTATCTTGGCTGTTGTGAATAATACTGCAATAAACATGGGTGTGTAGCCAGAAATATATTGTTTGCTCACTTTGATTTCTTTTGGTATATACCCAGGCTTGGTATTAGCTTGTTCAAACTGTTCTGTGTAGTTGGCATTCTAAAAACAAAAGAATCCTCAACAGACACTGGCGTGGTGACTTAGTTTTGGGTGAACTTTCCAGCATGTGGGGTATTTTGCTATTGTGACTTGTGTTAAGGTAGAACTTGGTACTAAGAAGTGGGATGGTTCTGTGTATACAATTAATGGTGCTGAAGGAGCTTTGGAATTTATAAATGGTGGCCGAGGTGAGATGGGCTCAGCAGCCCAGATTGTCAAGAAAGGACTTTAAAGTCATGTCTCCTGGTAGCTCTGAAAGGAAGGAAGAAGCTGCCAAGTGTCTTCGTAGAGAGTTATAACCAACCAGTACAGCTGGTAAACGTGTGTGGTAAGCCATCATGACCAGGTCTCCAACAGAAAGGAACATGTTATTGGACAATAAGGAAAAGACAATCCTTGCCAAGCAGAGGGTCTGTGTTTATACTCTAGTGTTTTTTTTGGGAGGTGGAGAAGAGGGGGAAATTGGCCATTTGGCAGAATAGATTTCTAAGCCAAGTGTTGAAAAGAGGTTCAGGTCTTAATAGTAAAACATGAGAAGGAAGACATTTTTTGAATTGGTAAGCAAAGGTAACTAGGATGTAAAAGATTTAGAAAATTCTTGCCTTACCCACCCTATGCAAACTGAGAAAGCAAGCTCAGTAGAGGTCAGCCACTCAGTGTGTGGTCAACTGACTCAGCCCCAAGCCCCATAAGGATATTTGTGTAAGGATGAACCATGCACACACTGATCAGAATGCCCCAGTGTGAAGAGAAGGGAAAAGAGAGGGGTAGAATAAGGAATGGTTGTCATGCTGAGCACAGTGGTAGTTTATTCCTGCAACCCTAGTACTTAGAAGGCTGAGGCAGGAAGATAGGTCAAAGTCATCCTGGGTTACATAGTAATCCCTGTCTCAAAACAGGCATGGTGGTACACATTTCTGATTCCAGAACTTATGAGATGGAGGCAAGAAAATTGCTGCACGTTTAAGGCAGGCCTGGTCTATCTAGTGAGTTCCAGGTCGCCCAGGGCTACATAGCAAGACCTGGTCTCAAAAAGAAAGTCAAAGAAAGAGAAGGAAGAGATTGAGGGAGAGGAAGAAGGAGAAGCATCAATTTTGTGACTTTTATTGATGAGACCCTAGAGCTATTGGAAGGCAATGGAGGAAGGGTTGTGATCATCTCTGCTCTGTGAAGTCAGGACCCAGATTTCTCTGTCCTTGTTGCTATCTTCAACCTTCAGTTCCCACTCTCTAGGTCAAAGACAGTGACTTCAACAGCTGCATCTCAGCCACACCAAGACCACAGAAAACACAAAAGAAAAGGAAGAATTTACCTGCGTCTATTTAAAAGGTTAATATGAGCAAGCTATAATCTAAGCACTTGAGGTGGTGAGAAGATCCTGAGTCTGCGGCCAGCCTACTTCACCTTGAGTCTGCCTTTACAACGAACCAACAGAAAGAGAGCACCCAGAACTTGAACCAGAGTAGTACATATCTCATCTGCCCATACTGCACCAGTCAGAGCCTCATCAGAAGTGTGCCCACTAGCTGTGTGGTCCTATGTCTAGCAAAAACTGTCTTCTACAAGAAGTGGGAAGTAATGTCCCCAGGACAACAAGCAGACTCAACTAGCCTCAAGTGAAGACAGTGGGTTATCAGGGAGTGAGCATCAAGCAGACTCAGAGAAAAAGCAGCGGCAGGAGGTGGGACCTCCAGAAAATAAGAACAGCCTTAGTCCTCCTGATGGCACCAGGTATTTGGGTTCAGGTTATCACGGAGACCCATCGGCTTTCCTTTCCCAGCTTACACTTACCCCACATAAGCCAGTCCCAGAGATCTTGACATCGAAGATCACTAAGGTGGGCAGCCCAGAGCCCTTGTTCCTGGCGGGCTGGGCTTTAGGCTTTGCTCCTTCATTCCTGACACGGGGTGTAGGCTAGGGAGCAGCACCCAGGCCTGGTAGGTAAATATTGGTTTGACTTACTGTGTTGCTTCCTGTTGCAGCTGGATGCAGTTATTATCTGTCTCCGTTGTTTCTGCCAATTATATAAGGGAGGCTTCAAATCACCTCAGAAAGCTGGTCATGAGGACGTCAGGGAATGTCTCAGTTCAGAACTTGAAGAGGAAAATAGTAACAGTTTTGGCACAGCCCTTCCTTGAAACCTGT
The DNA here is from genome assembly GCA_907164525.1 of Lophiomys imhausi. Classification (NCBI taxonomy): domain Eukaryota; kingdom Metazoa; phylum Chordata; class Mammalia; order Rodentia; family Muridae; genus Lophiomys; species Lophiomys imhausi. Next base: position 11,734,160 of record CAJQZJ010031998.1, on the reverse strand, counting down.
CAGCACTCAAAGAAAAGGGGGCCGTCAGCAGCAGCCATAATGCAAACCACACTGTTATGAGAACCAGAAGGGCTACGGAGAGCTAGAGGGCTCAGTTCCCTTCCCAAGACAAATGCTTGCAGACCTCTGAGTGACATACCAATATGATCAGCTCACCCTCAAAAGAATAAGCTCATGCCCAGATTTGAAGAGCCTTGCATGAAACTTTATTTTATTTTATTTTTCCAGTGTTTTAAACTTAACCAGCTGGAGAGAAGTACCATTTTGGGCATGGTAGCTCATGACTGTAATCCCCAGGCTGGGCCAGGTCAGCCTAAGCTCCATAGTGAGTTCTCAAAAAAGTACCATTTTATTAATCCTTTGTAAAATGAAGATTTGCTTTTCGTCCCCTCGTGGGGAAAGTTGCATTCCATCAAAGAGATAGAAAACAATACCCGTAACGAGCACATTGGATGTGAAACCCAGCACATCCCACAAACACATGGTTTGTTGATTCTCTTCCACAGAGGGGAAATCAGGATTTCCAGAGGCTTCCCTAACAAGGGCTTCTAAGCTGTGGGATTCATGTTCAACCAAAGAAGTTCACAAGTCTGCTTGGCATGAAACAAGGTATTCAACTAATTCTTGATGATTGAGTATATTTTAAATAGGCACAGAAATGAGAGAGCATTCGTAATCCAACAAATTGACACAGACCTCGAACCACATACAGGTTTTGTGACTGGATATGCAATTTCCCTTCACTTATGTACAAATGCAAGCCTATTAGCAGCAGCAGAGCTGGAAGTCTGGCCCAGTGGTGTCACTTGGTCACCATGCCTGATGCCCTGGCTTCAATCCCTAGCTAGCACAGTGAAAACTAAATAAAAGACAAGCTCCAGCCAGAAAAATCAAACAATTGTTTCAGCCAGGTGTGCTGGTGCCCACCCATGATCCCAACACTGAAGAGGCTAACCCTGAATATGAAGCCAGTGTGATCTACATATGAGGTCCAGGCCAGCCAGGGCTACTTTGTGGGACCCTGTCTTATAAAACAGTCTGTTGAGGAGGGGGAAAAAATCATACATGGGTGGGGCAGAACCAGAAAGCTTTTTAAGACCTAAACAATTTAAATGATAGCCCTGGTACTTTCCGATTCAGTGTGTGTAAGGTTAAATTCTATGCTCCTAAAGGCTCTTGATGTCTTTTAGATTATTTAAGAGAAAGGTCAATGATGACAGAATGCTGTTTGTTGGCATTTGTATCCTTTATTCATTTAGAAATAGTTCTTCCAAAATTTGGGGATGGAATTTTGTGATAGAGTACTTCACCTAGCATGCATACGGCCCAGGGGTTTGATTCTCAGATTGCCCAGCACCCACATCCACTCAACTAAAGAAAACCATTTGTTTTCAGACCCTTATCTGTTTAACCTTTTTATGAAAACATGTTCACTTATCTACATTGAATTAGATAATGCAGTGTTTTCCCTTGAAACATTCTTTCAGAGGTAACAGGTTCAGCATTGCATTGAGAGGTTCCAGGACATGCATGTAACCCCAGTCAGAATAAAGACTTACTACAAGGAACCAAATATCTACATACTCCACAATAAGAAAGAGAATAGAGGGTGAGCTCTTGGCAAACCCCAGCACAGGTTCCTCAGGGTGCTGTCCCAAGAGAGCCAGACACAAATTAAACTTTAAGAATAGACTTCTCCATGTGGGAACTGTTTGAAATATTATCACCAGAGGCTCAACATCCAAGTTTTTATTGAGGAGGGCAGGTCACACAGGCAACCTCCACTTGGCACAGGCACCAAGTCTGGACTCCCAGGAGGAAAGCAGGTGTTCAGCATAAACCATATTGTTTGCATAGTTTAGGCACAGCCTGCCCCTTATCACCAAGGGTGGGGAAGGAAACCTAGCAAAATTCAAGTTCCCAGGCACTAGCAGAGAGCCAGCCTTGCAAGAAAGCCTGTCACGTGGAGGGGTACAGGTCCTCTTTGCTAATTTCTTTCTGCATGCATACTGTCAGTAGAGACAATCACAAGGATAACAGTAGTGAACTTGAAGGGTTTTTCTTTTATTTCTCTTACTTGCACACAGTGTGCAAGCATTCTACCATTGAGCTATACTTTCAGCCGCCTTTTGATGTTTTTGTACTCCCCCCCCCAGAAGGTGATAACTGGTCCTTTTTGAATTATATTGTAATTAATATTTATAGAGTCTTTATCATATGCCACGATACTGTTTAAATCATTTAAATTTGATAATAAACCAAGAAACAAGTCTTGCATCCTTTCCCTCATTTTATAGATGAAAATATTTAGACTCAGGTAGAGTGTTATGGAAAGTTGTTTAAAATCTCACAGTTAGAAGCCAGGAGCTTTGGTGTACTTCTTTAATCCCAGAACCTGGGAGGCAGAGGCAGGTGGATTTCTGAGAGTTCAAAGCCAGACTGGTCTGCATAGTTCCTGGACAGCCAGAGCTACATAGTAAGACCTTGTTTCAAAACAAACAACAAACAAAACAAAACAAAACAACCCCCACAAATCCCACAGCTAGATCCTTCAAAGATGGCTCAGTGGTTAGGATCATCTATTGCTGTTCCAAATGACTGGGGTTTGGTTCTCAGTACTCAGATGGAAGCTCACAATTTTCTATAACTCGACTCCCAGGGGATCCCACACCATGTTCTACCTCTTCCAGCATGAAGTATGCACACGGTGCACAGATATACCTGCAGGCAAAGCACTCATACACACAAATAATAAAATTAATAAATCTTTAAAAAAGTGAACAGCTAACTGGCAGTGCTTGGGGCTCAAGCAGGAGGCTGTACATCTGTGCTCTGAGGGTCCAGGATGACACCTTGAACAATGCGATCCCTTACTGCTTTATTTTTAGGGATGTGTCACCAGCCGCTCTTTTGGAACCACCTTCGAACTTTTGGCCATGGTACTGGCTTTAACACCTCTGCTGAAATGGGCTTTGTGGAGTTGGGCTGAGGACCTGGTCCTGAATGGATTGTCCATGCCATTGACACTCGCTAGACTTCCCAGATCTCAGAACACAGTCAGTAGAATATTGGCTTTATTGCATTGGTTTACACAATAGAAGACTGAGTAGTCCTGCAGTGGCCCCCTGTAGGCTAGCAAGACAGACAATCTGATAGCTGTGCAGTCTGAGAAACTAGAAGCCTCAGAACCAGGCAGGGGCACAAGGATATGGTCACAATCCAAGTCTGAAGGCCTAGAAGCTTCCTGGAGAGTTGTCATGTGAGTCTATGTGGAAAGGATGAAGGAGCTGGAGTCTGATGTCCAGGACAACAGCCGCAACAATAAACACACTGACTCAGAATGGAGCTTGCGTGTACTGGCTGGCTTCATCTCCTTTCACATTTGTCCCCTCTGGGTATCCAGCTGCTGGATAGTGCTACCCACATTCAGGATGTATCTCCACCCCTCACTTGCTCTCCTGAATGCCAGTCCTCTCTGAAAATACCCTCATAGGCACACCCAGAGGTATGCTTTGCTAGAGGCCTGGGCATCTCTCAATGCAGTTGACAACCAAGGCCAATGCCACACCATCTATTCAGAAAATGAAACCATGCTAGCTCTTTGTACTTAAAAAATACATTTTTAAAACATCTCCCAAACATAAAGCAAAGGGCCACGAGTAATCAAATATGTCTGAGGCCTGCCTGGATTTCTCTTAGCCTTCTGAAGCTCAACATCTTCCTCAGTCAAGCCCAGACAGTGTTGTCATGAGGCAGGCAACGCCAAACAGATGGGTTTGATCGGCCAGAGAGTCAGGCTGGGGACTCTGGTGCCATCTGAAAAACATATTCTGCCTCAGAGACCTGGCAGCGGGCATGGGTAAGCCCACATCTGGTTGTGAAGGGAGACAAGAAAGGAGTTTTGACAGAGCAGAATCAAGAAGCAAGAGGCTGCCAGGAAACTGGATTTGAAGGTATTCCAGAAAGTATGGAATTTAAAAGGATAGGGAGACCAGTTTCTGTTTTGTAACTGACCATCTCTAGGGTCTATCCTGGGATGAGGGTAATAACTCATCTTTGTGATGAGTTATTTCCATACATGACGTGCACGTGTGCACATGTGAATACACACAGACACACTCGCACACGTGCATACACACACATTTATGTTATATGTGTATTATCAATTTACAACTTCTTAACAGACAGCCTGGGAGGGAAGACAGAGCTGTGTGATTATTGCTGTTTCGTAGATGAAATGGGGATGCAGGATTAGATGACTTCCTTCATCTCAGGACTGGTGGCTCATGCTCTTTTAATCTTGATACTGCTTCACTTTTTTTGCTGTTTTTTTTTTTTTTTTTTTTTGAGACAGAGTTTCTCTGTGTAACAGCCCTGGCCGTCCTAGACTCTCTTTGTAGACCAGACTGCTCTCAAACTCACAGAGATCCACCTGCCTTTGCCTCCTGAGTGCTGGGATTAAAGGCATGCGCCACCACACCCGACCACAATTTTCAATGCGCAGACAAACCACCTTTGGGACTAGCAAGTACAGTAGATCTGGAGTGGAGTCAGGATTTATTTCTAACATGTTCCCGGTGATATAACAGGAAAGCTGAGTGCAGAATGCCTTATAAACAAGATGTGGTAGTGCACTTCTTTAATCCTAGCACTTGGGAGGCAGAGGCAAGTGGATCTCTGTGAGTTCGAGGCCAGCCTGGTCTACAAAGAGAGTCCATGACAGCCAGGGCTGTTACACAGAGAAACCCTGTCTCAAAAAAAAAAAAAAAAAAGCTTTATAGACAGTTCCTGTCTCAAAAAAAAAAAAAAAAGCTTTATAGACAGTTCCTGTCTTCTAGTGGCTGGACCTGCTTTTTTTAAACGTTATGATGATGTGGAAATGAGCATAGAAAACTATCCTATGTATTGTTGACTGTCAGTGAAACATGTAAGAAGTTAAATGAGTCTCTCTGTATTGTACAATAGGTTTGTGATGAGTTTGCCCAACTGGCTAATCTAGGTGGTTTGTTCTGAGTATGTTTAAAGCAGGCAAAGCTAAGCTCTGATGTTTTAATAGGTAAGGTGTTGTATTAGTTACTTGTCTGCCGCTGTGATAAAGCACCATGACCAAAAGTACTTGTGGAAGAAACAGTTTATTTTGGCTTATGGTTCCCGAGGGAAAAGAGACCATCACGGTAGGGAGGCACTGGGGGAGTGGCAGGAACAGGAAGCTGAGAGTTCACATCCCAACCACAAGCAGGAAGAAGAGCAGAGAAAGCTGGAAGCCAGTAAGGCAGTGTACCCTCAAAGCCCACACCCAGGGGCATACTTCCTTCAGCAAGGCTGCACTTCCTAAACCTCCTGGAGCACCACCAACTGGGAACCATGATCGAACACCTGAGCCTTTGAGGGGACATTTCTTATTCAAACCACCACAGATGTATTAAATGAATTTTCATTTTGTAACTTACACGATGGGCCATAAGAGTATATAGCACATTGTAAGTCAAGGAGCCTCTTTACATTAAATTGACTGTGTTCATTATTATTATTATTGTTGTTATTTTAGATTTATTCATCTTTTTATTTGTGTGTGTTTTGCCTGCATGTATGTCTGTGTGCCAAGTGTTTGGTGGTGCCTTTGGAGGTCAGAAGAAGGAATCAGATCCCCTGGATCTGGAGTTACACATGATTGTAAGCCACTATGTAGGTGCTGGGAACTGAGCCTACATCCTCTGCAACAGCAGCCAGGGCTCTTTTTTTTTTTTACGTTTATTACTTCAAGTTATGAAGGGGCTGATAGGTTAATATAAGTTAGATTTAGTGAATACC
>CAJQZJ010031998.1:11685938-11727224 GCA_907164525.1 Lophiomys imhausi | reverse complement strand
CACACACACACACACACACACACACACACACACACACACACACACACACGGTGCACAGACACACGTGCAGACAAAACATTCATACACATTACAGAAAGATGGAAGGAAGGAGGACGAAAAGCACTAAGTAAGTAAGTAAGTTAGGTCTATATCCGAAAGACACTAAATAGAAGAGGAAGGTAGTACTAAATGTTGCCTGCTCATGGTCTCATGTAGCCCAGGCTGGCTCACAACTTGTTATGTAACCAAAGATGATGTTGAATTCCTAACCTTCCTGCCTCTGCCTCCTGAGTGCTGGCATTGTTGCACTGTGTATCGAGGACAGAACCCAGGGCTTTGCGAGCGAGCAAACATTCTATCAACTGGGCTACATCCAAAGACCCTTTTGCCTGCTTTTGAGTGGCTTGGCTTATTGTGGTTCTAAATCCCTTGATGTGATAAGATACACAGTCTTTAGTTTTCAATAAAGTGTTTCCTAGTTCCTGCCTGCCAGTCTGGGTCTCTGCTTTGTGCAGCCCCCAGTCTGATTAAAAATATGACCACTAACATACCCAAGGGACAAAAGTATACAAGCTTTTGTCAGAGCTTATTTCTGGCACAGGTATCCAGAAGTCTTGGTGTAGACAAAAAAAAAAAAAAAAATACTGATGGTGCTTGGGTAGCTGTGGACAGAACTAGAATGCAACCAAGAAGGAGGGAGAAGCTGAGAGACTCTTGCTTCCTCATTACTATATAACAAACTGTATAATAAAGTTGTGTAGCAAACCATCCCCAAATCTAGTAGCTTCAAACAAGCTAATCACATTTTCCTGATTTGTTTGGGACATTCTTAAGTTAATTTTCCCCCAAGTATACTTTAGCTGAGCTGGAAGGACCTACAAGGTCTCACACACAGAGCTGAGAGCTAGTGCTATTTAGTCTGAATTTCTTCAGACTTCATCATTTTTCAATATCTGTCCCAAGAATTTTATTAGTTTTGATCGTGTGTGTGTGTGCATGTGTATGTGAAGGCCAGAGGTATTGGATCCATATCTTAGAGTTTCTATTGCTTCGACAGAACACCATGACCAAAAAGCAAGTTGAGGAGGAAAGGGTTTATTAAGCTTATACTTCCATATCACTATTCATCACCAAAGGAAGTCAGAACAGGAACTCAAACAGGACAGGAACCTGGAGGAGGCAGGAGCTGATGCAGAGATGTCATAGAGGGGTGCTGCTTACTGGTTTGCTTCCCATGGCTTGCTCAGCCTGCTTTCTTATAGAACCCAGTAAATACCACCAACCTAGGGATGGCACTGCCCACAATTGACTGGGGCTCTCTCCCTATAGGCTCTTTGTCCTACAGCCAGATCTTATGGAGGCACGTTTTCAGTTGAGCTTCTCTCCTTTCAGAGAACTCTAGTTTGTGTGTCAAGTTGACAAAAGCCAGCACAGTTCCCCCAGGAGCTGAAGTTATAGTTGTAATCTGCCTGATGTGGGTGCTGGGAACCAAATTCATATCTCACACAGAGCAGTACACATTCTTTGTAAAAAGGATCTCTCTCTCTCTCTCTCTCTCTCTCTCTCTCTCTTTCTCTCTCTCTCTCTCCTCCCCCTCTCTGTTATTTTGAGACAGGTCTTTCTATGTAGCCCTAGCTGTCCTGGAACTTGCTCTGTAAACCAGATTGGTCTCGAACTCAGAGATCTGCCTGCTTCAGCCTCACAAATGCCCAGTTTATTTCACTTTTTAAAAATTATGTGTATGTGCACATGAGCACAGGTGCCTGTGCAAGCCAGAGGAAATGATCGCCTTGGGTTGGAGTTACAGTACAGTTGTGAGGCATCCAACGTGGGTTCTGGGAACCGAACTCTGGTTCTCTCTAAGAACAGCATTGCCCCTTAACCACTGAGGCATCTCTCCAGACCCTTAATCTGAGGATTCTTAACCTGAGCACACGCACAAGCACACATGCACGAACGTATGCACTCCCACCCACCCACACATGCATATGTGCAAGCCCATGTTCACACAGAAGTCAGAGGAAGGCGTTGGATGTCTTGCTATGTCACTCTCTTATAGGTTCCTCACTGAACTTTCTTGAACTAAAGGAGTGGCCAGCAAGCTTTAGCAATCTTCCTGTCTCCCTCTCCACCAGCCCTGGGTTACACATGCAACCACAAACAGCTTTTTCTGTGGGTGCTGGGGATTTGAACTCAGGTCCTCATGATTGGACAGCCCGTGTTCATATCCACAGAGCCATTTCCCTAGTCCCTGTCCCAAAGAGTTTTATAAGCTAGTTGTTAAACCACCAGCAGCTTGGAATGAGCAATGGAAGGAAGCATGCGTACCTCAAAAATTAGTAAAAGCTATAAATCAGGCCTTATCTCTTACTGACGTGTCATTTACCAGCATAGCACTGTTTGTGATCTGTGTGCACTCTGCAGAGCTCTGACTGGTGTGGATGCTCCGTGTGTGTTTATAAAACCAAGTCTTCATTTAAGCACGGTTATAAACAGCCAAAAAATTGTAAAACAAGGAGACTGTAGATCTAAGATAGCTGAGCTTTGATGTGGGATACACTAGGATTAACACACACACACACCCCCACACACCCCATATATTGTAAACAGTACCAGCAGGTCTGTTCATTTCAGCTGGCATGACTTCTGGAATCAGAGTGTCAGACTAGCTTAAATATGTGATTACATACTTCAGTCCTGGAATGCAAAAGGAACAATCCTCCCCACAGGAATATTCTAGAAGCCACAGTGTTGGAACTGAGAGAGATGAGTCTGGAGAAGGTGTCCTACAGTCCCACACATGCTTTCTCGTGGATCTTTGCAGTCTTCCTCACCAGTGTCTGGGTTCTTCGTGTGTTGCTTCATGCCTTCCTGTAATTGAGTTTATTGTTGCCCTTCAGGCATTGATTAGAGCAGCTATTTTGTTGTTTGGTCTGAATTTGTTTGGGTCTTCCCCAGATTGCCATCTTGGGGACAGAGTAGTGTGGGAGCAGTGTGGGGTGGCTGCTTTCTCCACACGGTTTGTTACACTTCTCCTGAGCTTGCCCAGGACCTGGAAACTCGTGTGTTAACATCTCACCACCATCTCAGTTTCCGGGCTCTGTTGAACAGCTGAGTAACTTGGGTCCTTGCATATTACCTACCATCCAAGGTATCTTCTTCAAGTCTTCTGACATTTCCTCTCTCCTTTTCTTAGCTGGCAACAAGTCATATCCCTTTTTATTTGTGATGTAAAATGTAGTCTCTTTTACTGGCAATCCTTCCTGTGCCCATCCTTAAACGTTAGTGTTCCCCAGGGTCTTGTCTTCTGGCCTTTGGCTTTTGCATTCTCTTACTCCCTGTACGACCCTGGATAAGCCAGTCCATCCTCAACCAGTGAAATGTCTGACTCCATCCAGACAGGCTCTCGTGCATGTCTTTTCCTATCTTCTGTGCACTGCTGCAGGAATGTCCCCAAAGGCTCCAGATTTCTAACACATCCCTATTGAACTAATTATCAATTCCCACCAGCCTCAATGGATGGGAGTCATTTTACACATCTCCCTCACTCCTCCATTCCCTTGTTCTTGTTGAGATGGCTCTCCTACATAGCCCTGGCTGGCCAGAGCTCACTATGTAGCCCAGTCTAGCTCAAAATCACGATCCTCCTGGGATTACATGCTTGCAGCAGTACTGTGCCTAGCTTCTCTCTCACTTTTCAACAAATCCGGTTGATCTATGTTGCAGCTATCCATTGCTGGATAACAAACCATCCCCAGCAACTCATTTGTTATGATTCTATGGGTTGGTTGAATATTGATTTATTGGTTTCTCCCGGGATCATTCATGTAGCCGCACAAACAAGTATTAAGTGGGGCTAGAATGAGCACGTGGCTTCATTCATATGCCTTGCCATTGACACAGGGCCAACAAAGAGAGCCTCAGATCTCTGTGTGGTAGTTCATCCTTCACTAGGCCAGACTGGCTGCCTTACATTGAATTCTCAGAGGAGCTTTCCATATCATCAAAGGTGGAAGTTGCCAGGCTTCTTTAACCTCATAGATGACACCTGCTGCGATGTATTTTTTTATTTAATTTATTTATTTATCCTGGAGTAGCCTCAAATTTGCTATGTAGCTAAGGATGACCCTGAACCTCTGATTCTCCTGTTTCTACCTCTTGAATGCTGAGCTAACATTTTGTGCAGCCACGTATGATTTATACATGCTGACGATCCAAAACCAGGGCTTTGTTCATGCTAAGCAAGCACTGTAGCAACTGAACTACATCCCCAGCCATAGATCTAATTTATTTGTCAAGCTAAATTACAAGATCAGTACAAACTTAGAGATGTAGAAAAATGGACTTCATGTCTCAATAGAGAAGTAGTAAGGTCATCTGGCAAAGAAGCTCACATACCATATGTACAAACAGTTTGTTTTCTGTCAAGACCTGTCACAATCTGAGAACTCTGTTTTAGGGTGAGAAGTCTGGTAGTGTAGCATGCATGGCTAGCCAATTTAGAAGTAGGCAACCCAGTGAGACATTTGCTTGAGAAGGTTAGGCAAGAAGGCAGAGGGCTTGTAGCAGGCAAAAGGTGTGGAATTCTCATGGAAGAATGAACACAAGATGTTTCGGAAGGGGAGTTCAGGAAGTTGTGTGTTTACTATATGCCTCGTACCAATATAAGCATCATAGAGATATGTGCTCAGTTAACTGGAAAATACCAATTAACAACGAAGAGCAACCCAGGATTCATCCCACAATGAGTTTCTTTCTTTCCCTTTTCTTTTGTTTGACACAGAATTTTTTTTGTTTTGGTTTGGTTTTATTTGTTTGTTTTTGTCTTATAACTACAAATGGCTTGGAACTCACTAGGTACCCAAGGCTGGCCTGGTTCAATCCTCCTGACTCAGCCTCCTAAATGTTGGGATCATAGTGTATGATACCATCCCCTGTAAGGCAATTCAAACCTTTTAGAGAAGAAAAAACAAGTTGGAAAAAAATTATGATTAACAACAGCCCTTTCCTTGGCCCAATAGCAGGATTTCCTTCTCATAGTGGGCCCATTCTACCATGAAAGATACCCTCTCCCAGCCTCCAGCCAAAGTGTTGGTTCAAGACACAGACCCAAATACACACACAGATGCCCATGGGCATGTGCCCCAGCACTCCCCTTTAGGCACTGTCTAGGAAGCCTGTATTTTCCTGTTGGGCTTCAAAGGTAATGAGGTTGTAAGGTTGGAACTGCCTGAGTGCCCCTATCACATTGCCCAACACCTTCTAAAAGACTGTAGGCTGTAACAAAGGCAGGGGACTGTAGAGGTACACACTTTTTGTTCCTGGATCCAGCTGTGACTAAAACGAGTGCATCACAGATTTCCTCTTACACAAACCAAGGAATGTTTATTTATATTATTTTGTGGAGCAGTAAGCAGAGTCTGTCTGTGTAGTCTAAGCTGGCCTCCAACTTGCTATGTAGCCCAGACAGTCTTGGGCTGTGGGTAATCCTCCTGTCTCAGCCTCCTGAATGCTAGACTCACAGACATATCCCATCATGATTGGCTAGGGATTTTCTTTTTGCTTAAGCCAGTTTCAGTTGTATTTCCTTCCCATGTAACTTTAAAAGTTTGAAACGAATCAAAATCAACCATGAAGCCAGGTGGTGGTGGCACATGTCTTTAATCTTAGCACTCAGGAGGCAGAGGCAGGAGGATCTCTGTGTTCAAGGCCAGCCTGGTGAGTTCCAGGACAGCCAGGGCTACACAGAAAACCCCTGACTTGAAAAACAACAACAAAACCCAAAAGCAACCAACCAACCAAAATCAACCAGGGGACTGAACGACAGGTCCTGAAGATCCCAGCTGTTATGATAATGCAGCGGGTGATGCAGCACCACGGCGGGCCCTGGCCAAGGTGTATTCCCTGAGGAAATCATGCCAAGCCAAGCAACAGGTCTAGTATAAGGTTTATTAAGGTAAAGGAGAAGGGAACAGAGGCAGAGCTACGGGAGAAGCTAGAATTTATAGAAAGAGGGAGAGAAAGAAGGATGTGAGAGACAGATGGAAATGGAAACACAGAGAAACAGGGTTCAGAGAGAGAAAGAGGTTGACGGGAGCTTTTATCTCTACCGGGTGTGTTGCGCCTGGCGGGAGGTGATGATGTAAGCAATTAAGGACCCTGAAGGACCCCTAAGGTCAGAGGTTCTAGTGCAAACGCCTGTAGACTTACACCACTGTAGAATTAATTAATTAAATTGTTTACCAGTATTTATATTGTATTTAATTGGTTTGGCAGCCGTTAATTCTTAACCCACCATTATAAATGAATACAGAGACACCATGGGTGGATTTTAACAAGCCTTGGCCTGAGTTGTGCAATCTTAGCCCATCCAAACTAGCTCTTAAGTCTATTACCCAAATGTGACCCCATATGTACATATGTCCCCTTGGACCGCCATTCTCCACACTAGCGGATGTTCCTGGCCATGTGGAATGAGGTTCTTTTTTCTAACCCATGGTGTGTGGCTCCTTCTTCCTGCTCCTGGCTGGAATGCCTTCTTCCTGCTGCTGGCTGGAATGCTTGAATCCTCTGTCTAAAGCGCAGGCTTCTGGTTCTAATCTCAGGAAGTCCCACCTTTCTCTGTCTTTGCCCAATCTCAGGCCTCGGCATTTTATTTAACCAATAGAGTCAATGTAAGTAACAGACAGCAAGCAGGACCAATTAATTAACATTTAGAATGCTTAACACTACCCCAATACACCACCCTCTTTCTTTCAGTGTCCCTTCACACCATTCCCCAATTACTATGAATTCTTCCAAATATTACTGCTGTAATACAAAAAGCTTCTAAGGACTTTTGTTGTTTAAACAGTATTTCAATCCAACTAGAATGAAATCTGTTTATTTTGCCTTGAAAACAAAACAAAACAAAAGTGTTTTTGTAGTGTCCCCACTAGACTAGTGTCATGCCGGTTTGTTAGCTGGAAGTAATCAATGTTACTCTCTGCTTTCCTGCTCTTTCTTCTTATTTGCCCACCTTGAAATGGCCTCCTATCCCCCTCTTCCCATTGAAATCCTGCTCACATTTACAGTCTTGATTCACATACACTTCTATAAATGTTCTCTTTCAAAAGATGACAACTTCAGAGATCTTTCTCTTCTGAACACACTGCTGCTAGACTGTGCACCCTGCCTTTTTCACACATAAAAACATGTCGGCTTCTGTAATTACTTAACTTTTTGTGTTAACTTTGCTTTCCTTGCCCAAATTTAAGTCTATAAAAGATCTAAGGATGTGAAGCCAGGCACTCAAGGCCTAGTCTGTATTTCGTTGCTGTAACACATGCATGTTTCTATAGCAACACCCCAGGCCAGGTAACTGCAGAGAAAATAAATTTCATTGGGCATGGTGGTGCATGCCTCTCATCCAGGCTACTCAGGAGGCTGAGGTAGGTGGATCACAAGCTGAAGGCTAGCCTGGGAAGACTGCCTTCTTAGAGACTGCTGTCTCTAAAATAAAATAAAGTAAAATAGGACCGTGTGGCCCAGAGACAGAACACTTGATTAAACATGCACGAGGCTCTAGGCTCAAGTCTTAGTATCACAAAAAAAGAGTAAAACAAGGAATTTATATTCATAATTCTGGAGTCTTGGTGGTCAAGATTGCTACTGACAAATGGGGAGGGTCTTCCTGCGTGGTATTGACTCTTGAGAGAGGGATGAGTAAGGTCCTCCTGCTTTGTCATAGTAGCAACTGAAAGACAACTGAGGGAAGAGGGGCTGAAAAGATCACAAACCTGCTCTGCAATGAAGACAAAGCCCGCCTGTGGGCACAGACCACACATAGTCTAACCCTTCGTAATCTGAGACCCAAGCCCCAGGACTGGAGAGATGGCTCAGTGGTTAAGAGCACTGCTTGCTCTTCTAGAGGACCCAGCGCTCCTAGGACCCTCAAAGAAGGAATCAGGGGCAAATGGAGTAAGTTTTCTGAAAAACTAACACAAGAAAGTGAATATTTAAGAAGACTGTGTAGGTTATCAAAGTCTTACTGATTCCCATAGCAAAAAGCTCCTTCGGGGACCCAGGAAGAACTGATTCTGTGTTCAAACCAAAAAGGCTTCTGCTAGTAGAATTCTCTGTGGCCCAGGGTTTGGGAAGACATTTGCTTTTAGATTTTCAACTGATCGGGTGAAGCTGACCCATTTCATGGTCTTGTTATGACTGTCCAGGTACTTACTGTATAGCTCAGACAGGCCTGAACTTGTAGCAATTCCCCTGCCTCTGCATCCAAAGTGCTGAAATTACAAACATGTATCACCCTACCAGGCAGGATCTTCAGTCTTGAAGACCACCTGGCCGATGACTCTTAAAAAAAAAAATCAAAAACACAATCCACCTTTCCTTTAAGTTGTAATATAATTATGTAATTACTCCAGAGGGCTACCCGTGATGGAGACATGCAATGATAAAAACTCACTTGTACTGTTGTGAAGGGTCTGTGTTCACAGCGGTTCACGACAGTTCAGTGGAGTGTGTCGGTTGTCCAGTTTCCAAGTATCTCTCCCTGACTCGAGGAGGAGGTTAGGCCAGGCATGACACATGGGGAGGAGCCCTATTGCCTTGCTGGCTTGCCAAAAATCTCAGCCAAGACGAGGACTCCTGCACTCCCTGACTACATGGAAGCACCCCCTCCACCCCCCTATTCCACTTGGCTGGTGTACTATGGCTAGACCTTCTGGAGGCAGATCCCAGAGGTGAAAAGAGCTGTTTGTTGTGCTTTCGCGCCCCAGTGCTCCTGAAGCTAACTGGCTTACTTGGATTGAACCACATCCAGAAATGTTGAGCATCTAGCCCATCCGTGCCTCAACATCTGTCCCACCTCAAAGAAATTCCAAAGGAGACGTCTTGTCCTCACTATATGATGTAGTTCTCGGTCTATTTATCACACTGGGAAGTTCGCTCTGAAGTCCGAGGTCTTTTGTTTTTTGTTTTTTTTGTTTTTTTGCGTTGAAAGAGACTCTTCTGGCTAAGCTGCAACCCCAACATCCAAGCTTAGCAGTCCACGCTCCCAATTTTGACTTTTTTCCTCTACTGGCGGAACCTCAAAGGCTAGGCTGGGGAAGAGGGTTGGATTTCCACTCGCGTTATATAAATAAGGAACTAAAGGAGGCCTCTGTGCTCACAGGACTCAGCATGAAATGATGTGAGTCTAACTAAGCGTTTAAATCACTTGGCTGGGGCGAAGCGTGAAAAGCTTGCTTTTTCTTACCCACTGGCTCTGAGCTGCACGGTGCATTTTGGGAACTTGGGGTTTTATCACAATAACTGTCTCAATTCATGCACGAGGTTTCCCAAAGGTGCTAGCTAGTAAACAGCAACGATAATAGCTCACGTTTCTATCTGTGCTCCTGGCACTGTGTCAGGGGCTTCAGTGGTGTCTGTCTGTAATTAGATGGATTGCTCTAGTTTTACTGCTGAGATCACTGAGACACAGCTTTAAAACAAAAGGCAAGGGCTTCAACAGGAAGTAGAGGAGGTGGGAGTCACATCCTGGGCTCTCCATTCAACAGAGAGCTTTACCTCATGGTCTCATAAGGAAAGCGAAGGAAATCAGACCTGCTTTAAAACTTTGGAGACATGCTGTGCAAGGAACCTGGCGAATCCTTCATCAAGTGAATCATAGCTTGTATATAAATTCAGGTTTTACACACACACACACACACACACACACACACACACACACACACCTACTTATCAACATGCTTAACATGAGCTACAATATTTCGATTTGGAAAAGTAAAGGAATTATAGGGCAAATTAAAGAGGGCGTTGTGCACACCGGCTATAGATGTTGCTTGAGTGTGCTTCTGGGATCCAGGAGAAGAAAAGCAAGAGACTCCCCCCTCACCTGTAGAGTTTTCATCCATTCTTTATGGCTCTTGCTTAGAGAGAGACGGTCTATTTTATTAGTGGCAGTAAGCCACGATAAAGAAAAATATTTTCTGGCCTGGCGTGGTGGCACATGCCTTTAGTCCCAGCACTCGGGAGGCAGAGGCAGATGGGTCTCTATGAGTTCAAGGCCAGTTTGGATGGGTCTCTGTGAATTCAAGGCCAGTCTGGATGGATCTCTGTAGGTTCAAGGCCAGCCTGGACTACAAAGGGACTCCAGGAGAGCCAGGGCTATACAGAGAAACCCTGTCTTTAAAAAAAAAAAAAAGGAAAATTATTTTCTTTTCCTCTCATCACTGTAATATAGCTCACTGTAAAGTAAAATGAACAAAAGTTAGGAGAATGTATAACTATTTTTCCAGTATCATTGGCCTCATAACAAACATAATTGTGGGTGAAATTTTTATACTTTCCATTCTTCCTGCAAAGGCAACGTGGAGGGACCTGCTTGTAATCTCTGTCTGGGCTTCTGCCGCCCTTCAGGACCTGGAGATATTTTTAGTGGGCGGCTTATAACCTCAGGGCAAGCTGACAGTAAACACAGAGGGAAGGCCTGGCCACCAGCTCTGAGAAAAGCTTTCTTCTTGCTTGGGTAATTTATCCCCTCTAAAAGTCACCAAAGATATTTACAGTGTGGATTGTTCTAGAAAAGCCAGAGTAGATGGCCACCAGATATACCCAAGGCACTAAAGCAGCCCCATACTAAATAATCAATAGATGCTCGCTGAATGAACATTTGTGAATGCAGCCTGCATTCAAAAAATCAAGACAGCCCTGACATGTGTCCTGGCCTTCACTGGTTTTCAGTTGACTTTAGTGTTCTCTGTTTATACACAACGGAGTGGGAAACAGCTAAGACTTTCCTGGCTGGATCTTTTTTTTTCCCCTTTACTTTCTGTAATTTCAGTTCCTGCTCTCATGTCTGCAGTGTAATAATCCAAGGCCCCAAGCCTGCATGGAAAACCTTTGGCTGTAGGGCAGGCTGCACAGGGAATAGTAATACTGCCTATCAACTCAACCTGGGCTCAGGAACCTCCAGAAGAGCTGTATAATGGGACTCCAGGATAGATGGTATGAAGGACTTTTTAAAAATGCTTCCTGTTCTCCCCCCAAAAATATGGATAAGTATTTAACAAGGATTGTGAAGAAATGTATTTAAGTTAATAAAGCTTTTTTATTGAGTGTTTACTGTGTGTGACTATGCGCTTCATGTCTATTAACTCTTTTCAAACTCTCTTCATCTTCAACAAAACAACCCTATAAAGAAGTTACAGCCATAATCCCCACCTTCCAAATCAAACAACTGAGGCAGGGGAGCGGCTCAGTAGCTTGGTCAGGGTATATGCAAGACAGGATTTAAAGCCTCGCCGGCCTGGTGCCAGGGCACTGAGGCTCAGCCACTCAGTCTGCTGTCTCTGGATTGGAGAGGACTTGATTGTCTCTGGCTTGTAGGATGCTTGATGGTGTGGGTTGTGTTTGCCTCCCAACTGAACAAAAGGTATGTAAAATGCTGAAAATAACATTTTGAAAAAGTTGTATGCTTGTTCTTACTAAATCCACCATGCTCATTCTTTTTGATAGCAAACTGTATAGGAACATGTCATCATCCAGTTGGAAAACAAAGGTGACTAAAACAATTGTATCTGTTGGTACTTCCACTGAGAATACCCCCCACAACTTCTACCCCCGACTAGTACCCTCCCATCACACACACACACACACACACACACACACACACACACACACACACACAGGCTAAAGGTGAGTCTAAGGTGTAGTTACTACTCAGGATCCATCCAACATTTTGTTGTTGAGACAGGGTCTATCTTGACGTGGGGTTCACCAATTAGTCTCTGCTGGATGGGGAGTAAGCCTCAGGGACTTGCTTTTGTCTGCCCCCCTAGCACTGGGATTAGACTTCTGATACCACCATGCCTGCTTTTGTTTTTGTTTTTGTTTTTCACATAGTTTCCAGGTTACTGAGTTGTTGCCTCAGCCTTCCACTGATCTTTTTAATCACACACTGCCTGTAGGTGGGAGTTTTGTACAAATGTCCTAACTTTTCTGAATTTAGTTTTCTTACACAAAAATAGGAGATATCCACAAGGGTGCTTAAAACATCTCGGCACAGTAAAGATGTCTGGAGGGAAATGAGATAGGGACAAAACACATAAACACATCTTTCCAATGGATCTAGAGAAGGCCATGTCCGGAACTGCTCCAATGAAAGAATTCCAATCTGTGGGTCCCTGAACTAAGGACTGGATGAAGGACCCAGGCTTACAGAAGCCACGCTGCTCTCCTCAGTAGTAGGTAGCCCGGAAGTGCTTGAACCTCCGCAGTCTGCTTCCTCTCGGGTATTATGTTCTAAGTTTCCAGTTATAAGTCCTACTTTAACCAGCTTTCCCGTCTCTGCTCTTCCATAGCGAGGCACACAGACAGAAAAAGAAACCTAACTGGATTTCCCCACAAATAGGATGAGGTCATTTTTCTTTTCTTTTGAATTCCACTGATTGGTTAAGCACAGAAACCAGTCATCTGCAAGCAGACAAGAAGCAACGCACATCAAACAAAACCCCAGGGTGTGGGGTTTCCTTTAAATTAGAATTATGGGCCCACAAGATGGCTCATCACCAAGCCAGAGGACCTGAGTTCAATCCCTGGGACCCACGTGGAAGAAGAAAATAATTGAGTCCTTTAAATTATTCTCTGACCTCCATATGTGTACCATGACATGCATATCTACATGCATACAAACATACAAATAAATAAATGCAATGGTAGAATTTAATAAAGTTGAATTATACAAAAAAACAGATGATTGTCTGACCAAGGGAGGAAATGCAAACACACAGACATTTGTCCTCTTAAAAAGCTAGAATTCTAGTCGGGCATGGTGATGCACGCCTTTAATCCCAGCACTCTCTGGAGTCAAAGGCAGGCTGATCGGATCACTGTGAGTTTGAGGCCAGTCTAGTCTACAAATGTGTCCAGGATAGTCAGGACTACACAGAGAAACCCTGTCTCAAAACTAAACAACCAAACAAAAAAATCCAATTGGAATGATTTTTCTCTTGCTGACTCTAAACAGAATTAGCTTCTTTGTGCTTTGGCAAACTGCTGCTTCTGTGGGCCTGTCTTTTGTTTTGACCCCCAAAATGGTTTATTTCATATCTCAAACTTCCACTCCGGTGACTCCATCTGATTTATTTTGTGTGCCAGTCTAACCACTAAGCCCATGTCATCACATCAGTTAATTCATAACAGAACATGAATTTGCTGTGCTGCTCCTCTAGTTAGAAATATAGTAATTTACAGCTGCCCACAAAAAGAAAAAAAAAACACAGTGACGAACACTAAATAATAATGAACAATAGCCAAGAGAGAGAAGGAGAGGACTGGGGGAGGTGAAGAAAGGGGATCAGGGAGAGAAGGAGACTCCAAGGTAGATTTTTTTAAAAAGATTTATTTATTATTTCTGTGTGCGCTTGTGTGAATTTACATGTACTACGTGCATGTGTCCAGAAGAGGCCAGAAGAAAGTGTGGCAGATGCCTTGGAACTGAAGTTACCGCAGTTGTGAGATACCATGTGGGTCTTGGGAACCAAACCTGGATCCTCTGCAAGAGCAGGAGGTGCTCTTAACCACTGGGCTGTCTCTCCAGCTTCAGACAGCTGTTTTGGGTTCTCCTTGTTGCTGTTGTTTGTTTGCTTTAAATAGTTTCTTGAAAAATTGTCACCATTTTTGTTCCCCCCCCCCTTTTTTTTGGACCATCCCTTTCAAACAGTGTTGAGGGCACAGCCCCTACCCCCAAACATTCATTCATTACCCATTTTTGGAAAAGTAGGAGGACTGAGTAGACAGAGGGAAAGGGATAAGGTTTTCTTTTCCATTCAAGCCCCAGTTTTGGGTGGGGTGAGAAAAAAAAAAAGATTTAAAAGTAAGTAAACATTCTCTTTAAAATCATTTTTTTGTATCTCTCATATTTTTTTGTGTGGGGGTGGTCAGGAAAGGTTTACAGAGAATCCAATGAAAGTATGACTTGTCTTTCTGGAAAATTCATGGATATACGTTAAGTCCCCAAAGCTGTAGACATTTCTGTGAATTCCATTTTAAGAATTTTTGTCTTCACCAGGTGGTGGTGGCGGACACCTTTAATCCCAGCAATTTGGGAGGCAGAGGCACGTGGATTCTGTGAGTTCAAGGCCAGCCTGGTATACAGAGCGAGTTCCAGGACAGCCAGGGCTGCACAGAGAAACTTTCTCTCAAAAAACAAAAAACAAAAAACCAAAAACAAAACAAAAAAGGAATCTCTGTCTTCAATGCCAAGGAGAGGGGCTTAAAAAAAAACCACTCAACACACATTGGCTGACCATGATATACAACTGACTCCAAAACCCTTAAAGTGAAATTTGTGTATACAGTAAAGTAATTCATTTTATGATACAGTACATTTATTTTTAAAAAGTTAACCTGTTTGGTTAAATAAATACTGATTTCAGACCATCGTAGCCCTCTCCAGAGCAGGAGGGGGAAAGCAAGGAAATCCTTCCATTGTAAATGGTTTTTTTCCTGTTCACACCAGAAAGTTGCCCTGTAACGCTTTCTTTACATTCACATCCCTATATTCCAGACTGCACCCCAGATTCATGCAGCACTGCTCAGATCCTTTAACATTCATCTACAGAATGTTAGGCAACCGAAGAAAGCAATCAATGGGAATGGTTTTCACTGATGCCATGTCAGGCCTTTCACACACAATCACTGATGCTGGGAAGAAGTCACAATCACTGATGCTGGGAAGAAGTCCGTCCTTCCGTGGCTCTAGCAGGACCACTCTAGCCTTGTTGGTAGGTGGAACGTGCTGGCAGCTCACTAAAGACATGGGGCCACTTCTCCAATTGTCTTTCCAGGGAGAAATGTAACACCTATTCTGGTTCTTCAAGAATCCCTCTAGGCATTCTCGCCTAGGCATTCTCATCTAGAATCTATTCTGGTTCTTTAAGAAACCCTCTAGGCAGTCTTAAAGGAAGATTTGTTTACACCTATTATATCAGGAAGGAGGTTGTAGTAATAGTCTGAAGCATGGAACAAGCAGGGAGCTCAGAAGGTTCTGGCTAAGAGACACTATGTTAAGACATTATGAAGCCCATGGCTCCACGACATGTTAAGAGACCCAAGCCCTGCTGTAACCAGATTATGAATGGAGCTTTCTCCATTGAAGAAAGACTATGTTACTATTCAACACACTCAGCAAAACATGGATATGTGATTTTCCTTTAAAGTTAATTTTCTTGGCTCCTTCTTATTTCCTCTTGAGTCTCATACAACACGCTTCACTAAATGACCAGTTCCTGTTTCCTCTGCTTGATCTGATGAAAAAGCCATTTCTGCTGTGGGACTGGGAACCTGTGTTGTTTTCCTAAATTTTTAATTAATTTGCCTTATTTTTTATTAGCTTTCTAAAATTAAAATATAACTAAATCATTTCCTTTCATTCCTTTTCCTTCCTTGAACACCAACCCATCCTGACCCCCAAACCCCAAAACTCCTGATTTCTTCCTCCTTAATTGTTATTGTTAAACACACACAATATATATGTATATATGCACATATAGTATATAGTATACATATATAAATATATATACACATGTAGTGTGTATTTATATATGTACATATATTTACATAAATCCTACTGACTGTTCAGTGTTGCATATACACAATTTCAGGGTTCGCCATTTGGTATTGGATAACCAATAAGGGGGCTCCTCCATGAGAGAACACCCAACTCTAAGCTTCCCTAGTTGCCTGTAGTTCTTTGGGTAGGGGTGGGTCTCCATGAGTTTTCCCTTCCACGTTAGCACGTCTACTGATGTCCTTGTTCAGCTCTTGGTTAGGCAGCCATATGGTTGGGAATGTCATGAGTAGAGCTTCGAGGCATTTCTAGGAGACACAGTCTCAGCAGATTTGCTAGCCCTCTTGCTCTTATAACCTTTCCACTGCCTCTTCGGAGATCTTCCCGGAGCCATAGGTGCAGGGTTTATATATTGCAGATGTCTGGGAACACCATGAGTTTTCCTCTGCATTTTGACCAGTTGTGGTTTCCTATAATGGTCTCAGTCTGTTGTTTGTCCAGGAGCCTCCTTCTTGTTTCCACCAGCTCCAGTTGGACTGATGTTAGGGAAAGCCAACAGGAAACTGGTGAGGGGAGGGAAAGGAAACTGGGAGGCCTATACAGGCTCCTTTGCATTTCTGATTCCTTCAACTCAAGAGTCTTTTCCTGGGCAGCAGTGAGCGAGTGAATGCTTCTCTATACTATGGCTCCATTCTCTGCTCCATCAACTAACTTAACCACTCTACTGTCAGCAGCATAAGGTGGACAATCACAGCTGTATCTTTGACTGGTTTATGGACACTCCCATTTTCTTCCTTTGATGTTTGTGGGCATTTCCTTCCATACTCCTTACTACATCAATGAGGTTATAAATCACACTCCATAATGATTGGCCCCTGGCACTCAGGGAAGCAAAGAGAGGGAGGGAAGGAGGGAGAAAGAGAGAGAGAGAGGAAGAGAGAGAGAGAGAGATCTTTTTCTTTTGGAGTTAATGAGCCAGGGGGATGTATCCCTGAAGCTTCTGGTGACATACAGAATGAAGACAGGAAGGGAAGAGTGTTGGGGTAGCGTTAAGTATTCTAAATGTTAACTAATTGGTCCTGCTTGCTGTCTATTTCTTACATTGACTCTGATTGGTTAAATAAAATGCCGAGGCCTGAGATTGGGCAAAGACAGAGAAAGGTGGGACTTCCTAACAGGAAGCCTGCACTTTAGACAGAGAAGAATTCAGTCTAGCCACGAGCAGCAGGAAGGAAGACACACGCCATGGGTTAGGAAAAAGAACCTCATTCTGCATGGCCAGGAACATCGGCATGGCATGGAAAATGGCAGTCCAAGGGGACATATGTATATATGGGATCATATTTGGGTAATAGAATTATGAGCTAGCATAGATGGGCTAAGATTCCTCAACTCAGGCCTAGGCTTGATAAAATTTATGCGGTCTCTGTGTGCTCATTTATAATGGTTGGTTAAGGAACAGTCACCGAACCAATTAACAATAACATAAATACTGGGTAAATACTTTAATTAGCCATATTTCTTTTTACATATGGCGCCCAACTATGGCATTTAGAATCCATGCTTACAGCCTGAGAAGGCCTGGGTGAAAGCCAGTTTCCTAGCCAAAGAGTGGGGAACTGAACCCAAATGCATTTCAAAAGTGTGGCTAACTTAACAAAAGCTGTTGCCTTGCAGCAAAGGTGGAAAACTTAGCTCTCCTTACGTACTAAAAAACTGGCAGCCTTCTAAACAGCTTGAGAGCGGAATTAACCACCTAGATTAAAAATGGAGGAATTCATAATGCCTCAATACGTTTGGATTCCAATTGAGTTTGTTTCTCTTAGCATGCAAATGATTTTTACCCTGACAATTGTGGTTCTGTGTATCATTTTTGAGAAAGTTCAGACTAGGATAGTCTTAAAGAATAGAATTTACAGATGGAATGCTAAATTGCCAACAATGATACTGGAGGAAGAAGCAAGGCCTTTCCTGATAAATAATGCAAAATTGATGGCAGCTGGAGCTAAGAGCTCCCTGGGTACTAGGTGTCTGTCAGGAGTTTCTGGTATTGGCCCACCAGTGAAATGCAGCCGCAACTAGATTTCAAGGAATAATTAACAAAGCTTTAATTGCAGCATTGGATGGCATGGTTAGACATGCCAAGGCTTTTGGAATGTTGTTTCTTTGCTTGATTTTTGTTTAGATGTCTTTGATTTTCCTATATTGGGAGGTAGAAAGGATATTTTTCTGGTTTGGCATTGCTAAAACATAAGAGATTTTTGAAGATTTTGGGCCAATTTTGAATTGTCACTACAGTTCAAGTTACTCTTTCAAGGTTACAGAGTTACTAAAATCTAGGATTTAAGTGAAATATTTGAGCAGGGTGGTACTGGGGCACACCCTTAGTCCCTTAATCCCATCACACTAGAGGAAGAAGCAGGCAGATCTCTGGATTCTAGAATAGCCTGGTTTAAACAATGGAGGCAGGGTGGGAAACCTGCTGATAAGACAAGGCTGCTTAATAAAGTCAGTCTAGAATTCAAAAATAACACATTTTTCCTTGATGTTAAGTTTAATAATGTCCTTACTGATCTAATGGATAAATACACCACGTAAAGAGAAAAGTGTCACAAGCCAGTCTCCTTAGTTGGGCTCCCACTGGAGAACTGGTTTTAACAGGCATTTTGCCCCTAAAAGAGATCTGTTAATGGCTGGGTGTGGTGGTGCACACCTTTAATCCTAGCACATGGGAGGCAGAGGCAAGCTAATCTCTATGAGTTCAAGGCCAGCCTCCTCTACAAAGTGAGTCCAGGACAAGGATACACAGAGAAATCCTGTCTCAGAAAAAAAAAAAAAGGAGAGAAAGAAAGAAAGAGATATATTCTGTTAATCAATGTAAGGACCCAGAGTTAGGCTGGGGAAGAACTTGCAAACTGCATGCCTCCCACAGCCAGTAGTTAAGAAAATCTAACATAAAATAGCATATCATGCTATTCTACACCAATCTCCTTAAGAATGGAGCTTCCATGGGAGAATTGGAACTCAAATTAATACAAAAATGATTTAATTAATGTTATTGTTTAATAAGGGTAATTTAATTATTTAAGTTTATACCTTGATCTCAAAACTTGGGAGACAAGGGAAGAACAGGTCCCGTGTGTGTTCAAGGCCAATCTGAATCTACAGAGCTCTACAAAGCAAATCAAGATAGCCCAAGCTACAAAGAGAAACCCTGTCTCAATAAGGATAGATATATCCACATAGAAATTAAATCTCCAAAGAAAGGAGAAAAGGAAAGAAAAAATATATAAATGCAAAACTTTGATCCCAAAACAAGGGAGACAAAGACAGAGACAGATTGGTTCTTTTGAGTTTGAGGCCAACCTAATCTACAAAAAGCCAGAACAACACAGAATAAACCTGTTTTAATCAATTAATAAATATATGTCAACTGTTGAGGAGAATACTTAAACTCCATACAGTCTTATGCTGTATTTTCAATTTAAAATAGATTATATATAGCATATATATGTAATACTATTATATCTCATGTTTTTATATGGCATGAATGGAGACTTGCAAATGTCTTTCTGCTGTTCAAAGAACAGAAAATATTCCTTAATTGATTTGTGCATCCCGCACATCCAAGGCATTTTGGTAATTGCAGAACTATATGTTTTTTGTGAGAAATTATATATTTTCAGAACCGAACCAGATTCCAAAGAAGAAAAGACAAGTAACCCAGATGATCCAGCCTCATAGACTGCCTCAATAGCTGTTTCTTCAAAAATCTGCATCAAGAACAACTTCAAACAGCTTGCTGAGATGGCCCAGCTTCAAGGACTTTTCTATTTCTTTTTCCTTTCTCTATCCTTCTTTCTCTCTTATATAGGGGGAAAAGACTTGAAAAGAAAAAGAGGGGAATATATGTATATAGTATAGAAATGAAAAGATAGAAAAGATGAATCTGTTATAAAACTCAAAACTACTGTTATTCTTTAAATAAGGTTATCTTTTGATACATTGGTATAGAATTTTGTATATTGATACAAAAATAAGATTAAGTTTGATTCATTAGTATAGAATTTTATATTTTGACACATAATAAGTATATTTCAACTTTTATATATGAGGTATTGTACCTATACAACTCATTTAAAAGTATAGGTTTACTTCTAATCCTTTTATGGGTTGCTATTGAAATCTATTTAGGAGTCTGGGTAATACAAATTGACTGGCCAGTTGAGCTTCTAGTCATGTCAAATATTAGTCTTAATTTATCACAAAATAGACTTAATAGGTTAAACAGATAGTAAATGGTTAAAAATATACAGTTTGTTCATAGATAGTAGACGATAGATAGATTTATAAATAAATCGATAGATGTCTTCAAAACCCTCAGAGGCATACAGAAAGTGGATTTTAAAGATGTTTTTATTATTTTAAGAATTATTTGACTTAAGACAGTTAGTTCCTGACAGTTCCCATTTGACTTGGAAGAAGAAAATAAGCTTCAAAAAGAAATCTCCCATCAGGAGATAATTCCTTAAAAAGAAATCTCCCATCAGGAGATAATTCCTATTGGGCAAAAATGTCCCTGCTCTCTCAACAGACTATATACAGTCCAAAGATGGACCAGAGCTTAAATACAGTTAAGTCGATGTTCTGATTCTGCAGAGACAGAATGGGAAAATCCTTATTTCCTGCTGCACAATTTAGTCTGTGAAAAATGATTGGCCACTAGGCTGAAGATGATGCTCCAATGATATTGCGAGATATTTGGGACTGTCTAGACAACAAAATGTCATATTTCTTTTTGGAAGCTGCTCTCCTATGCTTCGTAATCACTCAAATAATAACTTTATCCTTTCTTATGACTTTGATGGGGTTGAAGGTATAATAGTTATAAAATTTCAATTGAACTTGAGTTGTTTAGAATTTAAAAGGATAGTTTCAAGTCTAAATAAAATCTTTAGATTTATAAATATAGGATATGATAGAAATTATTTAGGTTCAGAACTTTAGACACAGCAAGATAGATGATTTTTTTCTTCTTCAAGATTGCCTGATTCAAATAGGCTAAACATGTATATAACTTTTATATATGGTTCTCTTGATTGTTTCATATTTGTTCTTACTGTTTTTACTATATGAGTTTAAAAATTTAGCCTTTATTTTTTAGACAAAAGGAGGGAATTGTTGGGGTAGTGTTAAGCATTCTAAATGTTAACTAATTGGTCCTGCTTGCTGTCTGTTTCTTACATTGACTCTGATTGGTTAAATAAAATGCCGAAGCCTGAGATTGGGCTAAGGCAGAGAAAGGTGGGACTTCCTAACAGGAAGCCTGCACTTCAGACAGAGAAGAAAACATTCCAGCTAGCAGCAGGGAGAGGACTAAAACATTCCAGCCAGGAGCAGCAGGAAGGAGGCACACACCATGGGTTAGGAAAAAGAACCTCATTCCACATGGCCAGGAACATCGGCATATCGTGGAGAATGGCAGTCCAAGGGGACGTATGTATGTATGGGGTCATATTTGGGTAATAGAATTAAGAGCTAGCTTAGATGGGCTAGGATTGCACAATTCAGGCCAAGGCTTGGTAAAATCCATGTGGTGTCTCTGTGTGCTCATTTATAATGTCTGGATGAGAATTAACAACCGCCAATCAATTAACAATAATATAAATACTGGTTAAATAATTTAATTAGCCATATTTCTTTTTACAGAAGAGGAAGGCCCCTGAAGAAGTAGAAGTAGGTAAGATCTGAGCTCCCGAATCTACCAGACTTTGAACTGGATTGACTCCTAGGCTTTGTTGATCGGATTATTTTAAATTATTTTTCGGTTGGGTTTTCTTTTTTTTTTTTTTTAAAGATTTATTTATTATGTATACAATGTTCTGTCTGTAGGTACATCTGCAGGCCAGAAGAGGGCACCAGATTTCATTATGGATGGTTGTGAGCCACCATGTGGTTGCTGGGAATTGAACTCATGACCTCTGGAAGAGCAGCCAGTGCTCTTAACCGCTGAGCCATCTCTCCAGCCCTCGGTTGGGTTTTCATCATATGAATGAACCTTAAGAACTTTGACATAGAAACCAGCTTTGCAGATGCTACTGTCCCATTGCCACTTGCTGCAGCCATGGTCAACCCCATTGTGTTCTTTGACATCTCAGCTGATAGTGAGCCCTTGGGCTGCATCTCCTTAGAGCTACTTGCAGACAAAGTTCCAAATACATCACACACACAAAACAAAAAAAAAACCTTTTGTGCTCTGAGTACTAGGGAGAAAGGATTTGGTTAAAAGGACTCCTCTTTTCACAGTACGATTCCAGGATTCACGTCCCAGGGTGGTGACTTCAAATGCCATAATGGCAGTGGTCCATCTACGGGGAGATAGTTGAGGATGACAATTTCATCCTGAAGTATACAGGTCCTGGCATCTTGTCCTTGGCAAATGCTGGACCAAGCACAAATGGTTTTTTATCTGCACTGTAAGGACTGAGTTGCTACATGACAAGTATGTGGTCTTTGGGAGGTGAAAGAAGGCATGAGCATCATGGAAGCCATGGAGTGTGTTGGGCCCAGGAATGGCAAGACCAGCAAGAATATCACCATTGCCGACTGTGGATAGCTTTAATTCTTTTGACTTGTGGGCAGATTACCCACCAGACCACTCCTGTAGCTCAGGAGAGCACTTGTAATCTCCACACTGAAATTTTTTTTTGTTCTGTATTTTCCTTATTCTCTTCCAAGTCTAGCTGGATTGCAGAGTTAAGTTTATGATTATGAATAAAAACTAAATAGAAAGAAGAATTTTGACATAGAAACCATATGAATATTTGTAATGAATCCACAGAACTGCTCTAGGGCCTGGCACATGATCAGTCCACAGGCACTGGAGAAGTTCAAGTGAAGGATGATTTGTTCAAACTGAATCTGGTGATGCTCTGGCAGAGGGCAAGAATTGTGAGAACAGGAAAACTGTCCTACTGTGTTGAAGGGTACAGGGACCACAGAGTGTGTGCGTAAGACACAACATGATGGATGCATAGGGACAGGACATAGTGCATGTGGAAGACAACCTACAAGGCATAGTTTCTAAAGGCAGGAACATTTAGGGCTGTGTCTTTCCTGGATGGCTAGCTTTAGACATGCTAAGTGTCTAGATTCTTCATTGGTAAATGAGGCTTAGATATAGTGCCTACTTCACTGAATTAGGAGGATTGAATGCAAAGCAGTCAATACAGTGTTATGGGGCACCATGGATCCAATATATGCTGGTTATAACTATTATCAATATTTTTAAGGAGGCAAAATTATGAATTTAACTTTATAAAAATCATAGAATGATTAAAAAAATTACCAACAGGCTTTGTCTGAGGAGGAAAGATTACCTCTCATTTTACAAGTAACATTCAAAACATCAGTACCCGGCATGGTGGCTCATGCCTGTAATCAATTCTCAGGAGTAGAAGCAGGATCATTGTCACAGACTTAAGACTAGAAGCTATTTAGTTCTACGCTGTGAGTTCTAGGCCAGCTACACAGTGAGACCCTATCTTAAAAAATGAAAACAACAAAAACATGAGGATGTAGCTCATTTGGTAGAGTGCTTGCCTTGCATGTGCAAGGCCTGGCTTCCATCCCAAGTACTACAAAATATAAAAGAAATATTTGGTTAAAATTTGTTAAGTTCTTCTTGACTTTCTGTGAGAGTGATGAATGTGGAAGACACCAATGATACCTCATGCCTGTGAAATCAGAGCTGGGGGATCTGAGCCCCAGTGTTGGTGCACATGAACTAGGTCTATGGACAAACTCAACTTCCCTGAGCTCCTGTTTGCTCATCTGGATACAACACAAATATAATCCAGTTGCTGGAGCCCAGAGTCTGACCTGAAGGTCAGTGGCCTTCATGGTCACATGCCAAAATCCACCGTGATTCTAAGTGCTTTGAATAACAATGTTGATGTTCTACTGAGATTTTTGTTGGAGAGTAGACTGTATTACCAGGAAATGTCCATAAAGGCTTCAATAAAACATTTCTTCTACCTTCTTGCACCAACTGTCCCAACCGCCCCGCCCCCACTTTGTGCATTTGTGAGTACATACCTGTGTCCCTAGGGAACTGAACACAAGGCCTGGAACATGATAGGGAAGCATGCTACCTCTAGTTGACACCTCCAGCTCAGCTTCTCAAATTTGAATCCAGACCAAGGCAGGTTAGGGAGGCACATGGGGACTCAAATTATGAGTGATTTCTTTTTTTTGAGACAAGCTCTCTTGTGTTTGAGGTGGGCCCCAACTTGCTATACAGCCAAAAATGACCTTTACCTTCTCATACTCTTGCCACTATACCCCGAGTGCTAGGATTACTGGTAATACCACCATGCTAATTTATTTGGTGTGAACTATGTCACTGGCCCTTCATAAAATCTGCTGCAAGGCAGGATCTTACTAACATTGGCCAGCCTGATATCAAACTTCAATCCTCCTGCCTCAGTATCCTGAGTAGCTGGAGTATTCCACCAAACCAGCTTCTTTATTATTTTTCCATGATTTTAATTTTTTTGTATGTGTTATGTGTCCTTTTGTGAGTATGTGTGGATGCCCACAGAGGCCAGAAAAGGGTTGGATCCTATCCAGCTGGAATCACAGACAGTTGTGAACTGCTGGGTGTGGGTAAGTCCTCTGGAAGAGCAGCAGGCACTTTCAATTGCTGAGCTATCTCTCTAGTCCCAACACCAACTTTCTTAATATAAAATCTTAGGGATTTTTTTCTATGGCAATAAAGAAATATTCTTCAGTAATGTGATTTTTGTTTGTTTCTTTGAGATAGGTCTCTCTACATAGCCTTAGCTATCCTGGAACTCATTTTGTAGACCAGACTGGCCTTGAACTCAGAGATCCACCTGCCTCTGCCTCCCAAGTGCTGGGATTAAAGGCATGTGCCACCATGACTAATAGTTTTGTTTTTGAGACAGAATCTCCACATGTTGCCCAAGGTTGTCATAAGTTCTTGTGCTCAAGTATTACTACTGTCTAAGGAGTGATGGAGACATAGCTATGCAGAGTAGTGTCCAGTTAAGAAAATATCTTCTGTAGTACTTGGAGTTGAAGCCAGGACCTTGAACACTCTAAGTAAGCATTCTACCATGGAACTATACCTCAAGCCCCTAAGAACATCCTTCCTTCCTTCCTTCCCATCCTTCCTTCACTCTCTCCCTTTCATCCTTCCTTCTTTCTTCCCTTCACTCCCTCCCTTTCTTTCTTTCTGAGAAAGGGACTAACTATGTGGCCTTGAATTTACAGTCAGTCTTCCTGCCTCATGTCTGGGATCGTAGGTTACCACACTCTGTAAGAGTTTGAAGGGGAGGGGAAGTTTTGCTGGTAAGGTTGAAGTCTGGCATCACCAGAAAGCCCCTGACTTGGTGCCAAATGATAGACTCCCTTTTTTTCAGTTGAAGCCCTTCCTCTACCTGATCTGAGGAAACTTCAGGTCCTCTAAGGAGTTATGTAGCCCAACCCTTCCCTGATAAGACACTGGTACCGGTTCCTGGGGTTTTCTGAATGTATTTTTCCATGTTAATAAGGTCTGTTGGTGCTCTGGCTTTCAGACAATGATATTTGTCTATGCCTCTAGCCTACCTGGAGTTCTTCCACCACCCCCACTGCCCATGGGATGATTAGGTACTACATTTCCTTTCTTCTGATAGGATCATACCCAGCGAATCAAACACATTCACCTCTAAAACCCCTTCTCACTCCCAAAGGTTTATAATGCCCCTGATTCACAAAATAAACTCTTCTTCCCCATTCCTCTGCCATGACCATCTGAGACTTGGCTGTTTATTTTGGGCTTGGGAAGGAAGCTCTCTTCCTTTCATGAAGAATCCACTGTCACAGTTCATCTGCCATAGTTGGTTGCTGGTTGTTCACGAAATAGCTGCAGCATTTGCCTAGCTTCCTGCCCAGCTCTGGGAGCTGCAGGCTCCTTGAAACTGCCCAGCCCAGCACTGGCAGCTTGGCTAAGTGAGATGGTAACATTTCAATGCATGCATGAGAGAGTTAGAGCTACCTAATTCTCCTTCTTGCTTATTAAAAGAGTTGTAACACTTGGGTGTTGGAGAAAATCTTTTCTCCCACCTCTCTGGGATATCCTGCAGCCTGAATCATGGCCCATGTTTCACCCTTTTCTGCCTGGAAACCGACTGAGTTCAGAAATTCTGGTGGAGAAGCATGCACAAGGCCTGAGCTCTCTGGAAGCTGCAGAATGGTGCACACAAGCATGCAGACCTGTGTGTGTGTGTGTGTGTGTGTGTGTGTGTGTGTGTGTGTGTGTATTTGAGAGATAGAGTCTATGTGAGTGCATATAGGTACACATGCACATATATACACACACATGTGTAGAGGCCAGAGGCTAATGCGCTTTCTTCAATTACTTGACACTTTATCTTTGAAAAAAATTAATTAAACCTGGGCATGGTGGTACACACCTTTAATCTTAGCACTCGGGAGGCAGAGACAGGTCAATTTCTGTGAGTTCAAGGCAAGCCTGGTCTACAAAGTGAGTTCCAGATAGCTAGTACTGTTATACAGAGAAATCCTGTCTTGAAAGACAAACAAACAAAAAAGTTAACTAATTAATTAATTAGCAACAAGGTCTTGTTATGTAGTCTTGGTTGGCTTGGAACTCACTACATAGACCAGCTGCCCTCAAATTTACCGTGATATACCTGCCTTTGCCTCCCAAGTACTGGGATTAAAATTGTGTACCACCATACCTGACACCACTGTACTTTTTTGAGACAAGGTCTATGTCTGAACCTGAAACTTGTCAGTCTGCCTGGGCTGGGTAGGTGATGTGCTCCCAGGGTCCTCCTGTCTCTGCCTCCCAAGTACCAGAATTACAGGCAAGCGCAGCCATGCTCAGCTTTTACATGGGCTCTGGAGATCCAAATTCAGATCCTCATGCTTACATAATAAGCACTTTACCAACAGAGCCATCTTCACAGCCCAAAATGTAATTCTTCAATGGTGGCATAATTATTATGTGGCATGCAATAATGTATTAAATATTTACCTCTTTTTAGTTTGTTCCAAGTTTTATTATATCTGACATTTAGAGAAATTCTTTAGGGTGCTGTCTTACTTCCAAACTGATAACTCTCTCTGTATCTGAGTTTCTCATCTGTAAATAAGAAGTAGCAATATTATTCCTGCTGGGTTTGGGGGCACATGCCTTTAATCCCAGCACTTTGGGGGGTAGAGGCAGGTGGATCTCTGTGAGTTCAAAGCAAGCCTGGTCTACAGAGTGAGTTCCAGAACAGCCAAGGCTACACAAAGAAACCCTGTCCCGAAAACCAAGAAAACAAAACCAAAAGCAATACTATTCCTAAGGGTATTGAGAGAATCCACTGGATTTGGTGTCTGTGAAAGACCAAAAACTGTGCCTGGCATGCAAGCACTCAATTCCATTTGTTATGATTATTATTCCTGACTTTAGGTATTTGTGGTTAGTATCCAAAACACAGTTACACTGGCTGCTTGCTATTAAGCACATTAAACAATGACCTCTAAAAATACTGTAATATTTTGTGTGGTTTTTCTTTCAGAAATTTGCTTTTACCAATTATCTCTAATTTGCTGGATATTTCATTATGAATAACTATTGAACTCATGTTTGATTAGATTTTATCTCTGTGCCTCACATTGTCCTTGGAGGTAGGTGGAGGGTCTCTGCATATCAGAAGTTATTTCCAGGCATTAGTGTTTAAAGGAAACAAAGGTGTAGGAATTAATACTTAAATTATTTACCAACATTTATATTGTAGTTAATTGGTTGTCAGTGATAATCCTCAACCTGCCATTATACATGAGCACACAGACACCTGATGAATTTCAACAAGCCTTAGCCTAGATTGTGCAATCTTGGCCCATCTAAACTAACTTATAATTCTATTCCCCAAATAAAACCCCATATATATATGCATCCCTTTGGACTGTTATTTTCCATGCTATGCTGATGTTCCAGGCCACATGGAATGATCTTCTTCCATTTACCCCATTGTCTTCCTCCTTCTTCCTCTACCTTCCTGCTCCCAAAGCCCAAGCACCTTAGCCCTGCCTCCTCTCTCTTTGCCCAATCTTAGGCCTCAGCATTTATTCAATCAATCAGAGACAATGGTTATCAAGCAAGGTAACACAGCTTCACTTGGTGTACTTATGGCCTGGCACAACAAGCAGGCCTCCTGGAGCAGATTAATTAACATTAAAATACATAACAGATCACTGCCTCACAAAGTCCTGTTCATGTGATTGGCTGGACATTCTCCTTCAGCAAGGTTACCATCTAGTGAATTCTTTTTGAGAACCTGTGATTGGACGAGCAGCTGCAGGTCAGAAGTTCAGAGCAAAGAGTGAAATCCCAGGATTAACTGTGGAATCAAATATTTCTCTGTTGAGTCAATTTCCCATGGCAATTTCTTCTGGGGGCTTTGCTACCGCTGCTGTCTGCCACATTCTCAGTTGGCACCAACAAGGTAGGACACAATAGAAAAGCAATTTACCAGATAGAAGCTGGTTTTCAGGAGGGTCTCAGGGGAGGGCTGGAGGTCCGTGGGGAGTGGTTTTCTCATTTGGCAGCACAGTGAGAAAGAATATGGAATCATAAGAACTGTCTAAGCCCTGGTTGTGCCAATAACCAGCCGTGCACCCAAAGCAAATGACTCAAGTTTTCCTTTTATAAAGTTAAAATCTTCTGTTTTGCTTTGTTCTTCAGATTCCTGTTATAATTTTTCAAAAAGAGGTGATAGGCCAAGCATGGTAGCCCATGCCTATGACCTCATCATTTCAGAGGCAGAGTAGGAGGATCAGGAGTTCAAGGCTAGCCTTAGCTACACAGTGGATCTGAGGCTAGCCTGTGTTGCATGAGACTCTGTCTCAAATACAAAATACAAAACTACAAAAACCAAAGTGGTAACCATAATACACCATTTAGCACACTGGTGACATTTGCGGGATCCAGGCAAGGGCATGAACAAATGCTCCTGCTCCTAGCCACCTCCCTTCTCCTTCTACCTGGTCCCATTTTCTACAGTGAGAGCTTCCTTGTACAATGTCCATTCTTTAACCTACGGGGCCTTCCACACTTCCCCACTTCAAGCTACTCTGCTGTCTCTGAGACCCAGGCTTGGCTCACTTGCATTCATTCTGTAGACAAGAGACCCATGTAAGCCCTAGAGGTAGGCTGGGCCACAAGACAGGATTGCGATGTCCAGGAGAAGCAGTTCAATGGGGATCTCTGAAGTATGAGGCCCCCATTGTCTGGCTTTGAGAAGTAAATTAGTCAAAACACATCCACTGTAGCTTTAATACCTGGCCTGTTGCTAATGCTCAAGAAATGATGGACAGTTGTAATGTTACAATGGTGGTAGCACCTACTGCTGTTGGAAGGATCTCAAAGATGATCGATACCATTATACCATTCAAATTCTTTTTTTTTCTTTTTCCTTCTGTTTTTCAAGACAGGTTTTCTCTATGTATCCCTGGATGTCCTAGAGCTCTGTTGACCATGCTGGCCTTGAAATAACAGAGATCCACCTACCTCTGCCTCCTCTGTGTTGAGATTAAAGGGGTGTGCCACCACCGCACATCCTCAGATTCTTCTTTATGTAGTAAGGAAACCCAAACACTGAAAAACATAAATTGGCCACAGTTAAGTCTATGTAGGTGGTAAAGCCAGCATGCCCACACAGGGCCCCACTGGCCAGCTGCCTTTTCTGCTCCACAGTGTAGTTGCTAGGGCAGCAGAAGCAGGGACACATCGAGGTCAACCTGAACTGTTCCTGGCTCAGAGGTGACCTGAGCTATTACCATCTTTTGCTCCACTTTAGAGAGTGTGTTCCTTAGAGAGAAGGGAGCTTTCAGTGAGAGTTAAAAGCGTCCAGTAAACATCTGGTCAAGCTGACTCTGGAATGCCTCAAATATTTACCGAGCAATGAGAGGTAGAGGCCTTAAGCTGATAAAGAACATGGTGACATTTTGCGGTTGGTCGCAGTCTGTAGGCTAAGAATATCATGTTAGAAAAAAACAGATTCAGGTTCATAGATCAGGTTTAAAGGCTGAAACTTTTTCCCTCGTGAGTTAAACATGAAAAAAAAAAAAGAGTGATACTTAAATGGCCTTTCTTGTTCTTATTTTAAAACCTTGTTTTATTTTTAGTTTGTCTGCAATCAACACATTCTTTGGTTTGGAAGGATCTGAAGATTTCTTCTGTGACATATACTCATGTGTGTGGGAATGTGTGGGTGTCTGGCATCTGCACTGTATATACATGAGCACATGGGATCATGAAGGTATATGTGTGTACATGTGCACATGAGAGCCAGATGTTGGCTTCAGATGTCTTCCTTCGTCACTGGACACTCACTGGGACAAATTCTCTCACTGAATCCAGAGCTCACTAGTCTAGCTAGCTGACTTGCTCTGGGTATCCCTATCTCCATCTCTCCACTACTGGAATTGTAGGCAGGGCACCACACCTACCTAGCTTTTTACATATACCCAGGAGACCTGAACTGTGGCCCTCATGCTTGCGCGACAAGTGACTCCTCCACTGAGCCTGCACAGTTCCGCAGTTTGACCATTCATCATCAGCAGTCCCGCCTAGAGCTACATTGTTTCTAGAGAATTGCAAATGTATTTCATGAAAAACCACAAATATTCACAACATCACTACATATAATAGCTCCAAAATCAGAAACTACCCAATGTTCATCAACTATTAAATGGATACGCAAGATGCCCCAGGTACAGACATACAATGACATATTATTCATCGATAAAAGAAATGAAATAGCCGGGCGGTGGTGGCGCACGCCTTTAATCCCAGCACTTGGGAGGCAGAGGCAGGCGGATCTTTGTGAGTTCGAGGCCAGCCTGGTCTACAAAGCAAGTCCAGGACAGCCAGAGATATTCAGAGAAACCCTGTCTCGAAAAACCAAAAAAAAAAAAAAAAAAAAAAAAGAAATGAAATAGAGGCTAGGGAGATGGCTTCAATCAAATCTGCTTGTCATGCAAGTATGAGAGCCAGAGATCAGACTCCCAACACCCATGTGATAAATAAGTGCGGCAGCATGTCCTGTAATACAGTTCACGGTTGAGGGTGGAGGAGAGACACTGATCCACAGAGCTTACTGGCCAGCTGAATCAGTGAACTTCAAATTCAGTGGAAAAACCCTGTCTTAAAAAATAAGGTGGAAGGTGAATGAGAAAGACATTGTTCTTCAATCTCTATATGCACAAGCACACGTGAATGTGTACATACCCTGCATAATACAACATAACACACACACACACACATGCTGTATGTTATCAGTGAAACTTGAAAATACTATGCTAAGTGAAAGAAGCTGGTTAAAAAAGACAAATGCTAGATGATTCCCTTCTGATAAATAATCAATCCATAGACAGAAACCAGGTTAGTAGCATCCAGAGACAGTGGGAGGATAACATGGAGAGTAACTCCTAACATATATGAATGAGGTGTCTTTTGAGTGGTAAGAAGGTCTGAAATTTAAAGTGATGGTTGTAGAACTTCGAATGTACTAAAACTTGCTGAATTGCACCTGGGTGGGTTTTATGGTATGTGAATTATATCTCAGTGAAAACCACAATGGCTAGCATGAAATAACTTGCTCCTCGATAAAGTGGCCTCACTTTATCACACCAGCACAGTCCCTTGTGACTGAAGGTCTAACTATGTAGCCCTGGTTGTCCTGGAACTCACTATGTGGTACAAACAGTCTGGCCTCAAAGTCACAGAGATCTCATGCCCCTGCCTCCCAAGTAGTGGGGTCAAAGGCTTGTGCCATGTTGGCTTTATAGTTTTCAAATTGGTCTTCTGCACCTCACATTCTCCTTTCCCAGAACTGTCTTTTCCTGAATCTGAAGTCCTTAGCTTACTATAAGACAGTATAGTAAGTGAAGTGACATTTGGACTCAAAGTCCTGACATGCTCGCTTTCTGGAAGAATGAACCCAGTCACACTGTAGAGGAATTCAAGGCACATGGATGGGCAGGCTGTGTGTAGACATTCATTGACAGATCTTAATACAGACTTGAGTCATAATGTTCCAGGCCTTGGATCTGCCAGCTGAGCCTGTAGAATCACTCCTAGCCTTTTTAGTCTTCCCCAACTGAAGCTTAGATACCAGGACACAGAAAGAAGCCTTCCTTTCTATGTTCTGTGAAATGCTGGTCCACAGAGTCTGTAGGCTTCATTAAATGATGCTTGCTTTCCACTAGTAATTTGTGAGGTAGATTGACATAAAGCATCAGGTAATTAGGACTAGAAGTATAGTTTAGACATTTGCCTAGTGTGTGCAAGGCCATGGTTTCAACCCTAGTGCTGCAAATAAAATAAAACAAGAAGCTTTCAGAAGAAGCTGGTTTCTCCCAAGTTTGGTTACTT
This sequence comes from Lophiomys imhausi, assembly GCA_907164525.1. Taxonomy (NCBI): domain Eukaryota; kingdom Metazoa; phylum Chordata; class Mammalia; order Rodentia; family Muridae; genus Lophiomys; species Lophiomys imhausi. The sequence continues at coordinate 11,695,200 of CAJQZJ010031998.1, read as the reverse complement.
TGGCTTACTACTAAAAGAGGAAGCAATTTCTTGCTCCCAAGGCAAAAGGAAGATGTATTCCTACACCAGGATAGAAATAGGACTTTTCTTTTCTCCTCCTTGAGTTGGCCTCATGTCACAGGGAAAGAGAAACCAGTGGATACTTGGAGATCTTTTAACCATACGCAGATGAATAAGCAAATGGTTGGACTTGAATCCTAATCTCTTTTCCTTTCCTGCAGAGCTGAGATTTTTTTTCCACTCTAACAAACCTGAGCCTTTGAAACAGAAGTCATGTGTCTCTTACATGACGATTATCAGCAAGAATGTGAAAAAGGAGATAGCTGAGAAGTGTGAAGCCTTAATTAATACCCAAGCCATTTGCCTGAGAGCAACAACAGTGTTTCTGGCAGGGAAGTATGAAATAAGCTTTTCTGTCTCACTTAGAATCCTCAATGCCCCCTCCCCCGACCTTAGTCTTTTAAAATATCAATTTCATGTTTAACCACTTTGTAAAGAGAACTTAAAAAAAAGTTTCAGCCTAGCTCCCGTGACTGAAACATGGTTGTCTTCTGTGACATTTGGAAGGGCCTCTCTCCCCATTTCTGGGGCCCCATGTGGCTGCAACCACTCAGAATATACAAGCTCAAACTGTGGTTAGAATAAAACTGATGGAAAGCCAAGCAACAGCAGGAGGGATAGAAGAGTCTGGACTGGCAAACTCTTGTCTCTTCTCAAAAAGTCGGGGAAAGGAGCCTCGTTATTCAAAGAGAAGGGAAGAAAAACAAGATGTCTATGGAAATACCATACACAGAGTTGGCAGCAAGACAATGAGGAAACAAGAGCCCGAACTGTTCCTTTTCCAGTTCCTTCCTAGTAGGCAGATTAAAAGAGGTTCAGTTCTCAAAGTGATTGTCCCTGAATTATCTGGACCTAAAACGGTGTAGAGCATGTGAAAGGGCTTCAGCCATGGTCCACTGACAGCCTAAGCACACAAGCAGAGCATATAGAATTCAGAGAGAGAGAGAGAGAGAGAGAGAGAGAGAGAGAGAGAGAGAGAGCCTAAAATGTTCTCCTTAAGATCTCACTGAAACCCAAGTGTCTATGGAGAAATGATGAGAGTTCTGGATCTCAGGGCCGTCACCAGAGTAGGAAAGCAATGAGAATACTAATTGAGACAGCATTAGCCAAGCCCCATCCTGCAGCAATGGAGTATGCAGTGATATATGGGGAACTGCTACAGAAAGAGAATCTGTCATCATTTCTTTCCCTTTCATATTATGCATGATTATACACAGTTGTAAGTTCTAAAAGCTGGGAGGGATGGCTGTGCAGTTAAGAGTACTTGCTGATCTTGCAGAGGACCCAGCTTCAACGCCCAGCACCCACCCCATGACTAGCAATATATAACTCCAGCTCTAGGAGACTCCATACCCCCTTTTGAGTGTACCAGGCGTGTATGTGGGTCCTTATACCCATCTACATGTGTGTAAAACATTATGTAAAATTGTATGTGTATGAATGTGTAAAACATACAACTTTAAAAATAAACCATTAAACAAATTCAAGTCCTAAAAGCAGGGCTGACAAGATTGGTAAAGTGCTTAACAAGCAACAAAAATAAATAAATCTTAAAAAAAAAGAACTTGATACTGAAGGAGTTTGTGATTTAGATGCTTTTCTGTGACAGTGATAAAACACCATGACCAACTTAAGAAGAAAGGGTTTATTTTAGGTGTATGGTTCCAAGAGGACTAAGTGTCTGTCACCATCACAGCAGGGAAGCATGGCAGCAGGCAGAAAATGGCAGCTGGAGTAACAGCTGAGAGCTCATATCTGAAACCACATGCAGGAAACAGAGAGAACAAACTGAAAATAGCAAGCATCATGAGTAACCTCAAAGCCCATCCTCTGTGACACACTTCCTCCAGCAAAGCCATACCTCCTAATCCTCCTCAAACAGCCACCAACTGTGGACCAAATATTCAAATGCTTGAGACTTATAGGGGACATCACATTCAAACCAAAACAGGTGATGATGATGATGGTGGTGGTGATGATGGTAATGATGATGGTGATGGTGATGATTATGATGATGATGGTGATGGTGATGATGGTGATGGCGGTGATGGTGACGGTGATGATGATGGTGGTGGTGATGGTGATGGTGATGATGATGATGATGATTTTATATGATCTCTGGGGTCTGAGTACCTGCCCTGTGTGGGTAAAATGTGAGTCCCACTCTCCTTGTTGATGGTGACCTTCTGTTGGGGACAGTTCAAGCACCTCTGTTTTCTAAACAGTTCCATCTGAGGTCTGGGACTGTCATCTCCTCTAGGATTAGATCCCTGCCCAAACATGAGCTTCAATTTGAAAACTTCCTCCCTCCGTTTCCTGCCTTCACGTCCCAGGTGATGGAATCATAGGCAAGCACCATCAGGTCTGACTTGAAAGGTTAAAAAAAATTTTTTTTTCAAAACAAAATTTAAGAAAGTGGGGGAGTGGATTACCTGCATGAGCTTGAAGAAGGAGCCCGTCAGCTGTCACTTTGAGTTCAGTCTTGTGAGATTCTGAGCAGACAATTAACCAATCAAAGTGTTAAACCATTGAGCTCCTGGGTTGGTTTGAATGGGAATGCCCCATAAGCTCATATATTTGAATACTTGGTCCCTATTGGTGGAACTGTTTGGAAAGGACTAGGAGGTGTGGCTTTGTTGTAGGAAGTGTGTCATTGAGGGTGGGCTTTGAAGTTTTAAAAGAGTAGAGCAAGTGTTCTTTCTCTGCCTGCTTCTTGTGGAAAAGGATGTGAACTTTCAGCTGTTCCTACCACATGTCTTTGTTTTGCCATCATGGACTCTAGCCCTCTGAAACCATAAGGCCAATTACATGCTTTCTTTTATAATTTGCCTTAGTCATGGTGTTCTGTCACACCAATAGAACAATAACTAAGACAGATCCCAAATATGTTTTCCAGGCCACTAATTTTGCGGCAATTTTTGCAGGGTGGCAATAAACAAACTTACAAGTCAGCAGTTGACTAAAGGTTACTAGAGGATAAAGATATTTATGTGACAACATTTACAGTAGCATTTCTTAGGGCCTTAGAGACCCTTGTAGTTGTGACCTCAGGGACTCATGAGATCAAAACTACCTCCCCAGAAATCCTGCCATGCTATTTGCCCTCTTCCCCCATTCTTATTACTGCATAGGAGTTTCCAGAATCCACCATACATAATGACACCATTGCTGTAATGAAATTGATCCTTGCGTGGTGAATACTGACAAACAAAGCTCACACACAGAATCTCATTGGGGCTTTGACAATTCTAAAGATGTAATGAGTGAGATCAAAAAGCTCCAGAGCCTCTGATCTGTATGGACTATAACCAGAGAAGGCCTGGACCAAGTCTGGATGTATATGAACTTATATGTTTAATTAATGTCAATAGTTTGTTCAGAACTATGGTGTAAGTATTGCCTAGTGCAGAGCAAGACCAAATTAGAATGTTATATCATCTCTGAATGGAAGTTGTTCATCTGATCCTTCCATGGGTGTTTTTGAGCACACGGCCCAGTCATGCTCAAAAGGTAGGAAACTCTGTGGTGACATCGCTTGAGATGGCTGTGTAACAGAGGTCTCTGGAGAAGCAACCCAAACTGAGCTCTATGGAACAAGAAAGACTGTGACAGTGAAAATTAAGCTTGAAAGAGGACAGTGTGGTGGTTATTGCTTGATGTCAACTTGACTATATCTGGAATGAACTACAATCCAGAAGTGGAGGGCACCCCTGTGGTCCGGATCTTGAGATGGAAAGACATAGGCTTTTGATTTGGATGTTGAGGTGGGATGGCACACAACTTTAACCCAGACCTTGAGTTGGGAAGACACAAACTTTAATCTGGGCCACACCTTCTGCTGGAAGCCTATATAAGGACAATGGAAGAAGGAAGGTTTTGGTTCTTCTTTGCCTGCTTGCCCATGCCTGGCTAGCACATCCATTCCTTCACTGGCATTGGAGCCTGCTACTTTGAGATTCCAGCATATACAGGAGACCAGTTGAAATACCAGCTTTGTGGGACTGAGCTACTACTAGATTCTTAAATTTTTCATTCACAGCTAGCTACTATTGAATTAGTAGGACTTCAGCCTGTAAGTCATTAAGTCATTCCAATAAATTCTCTCTCTCTCTCCACACACACACACACACACACACACACACACACACACACACACACGTATTTGTGTGTGTATGTATAGATAGAACTTTGTAATTTTGGTTTCTTTAAAAAACACAGAAATGAATGTTATGGGAATGTTTTTGTTTTAATCCCAGGTGTGGAGATATGGGGCTGCTTCACAGCAGGTGACTATGATTTGCATCGTGCTCTAGCAGGAGTGTGATTTTGCCAGCTGCAGATAGTTTCTGCGAGTGTATGACATCTGCAATTGTGGGACCTATTCAGAGGACATATAAATGCTAGGACGCTGAGAGGTGGCAGCTGCTGCTCCTGCTGCTGCTGTTCGTGTTGCTGCTGTTGTAGTTTGTCAAGTGCTCGTGCACAGAGAGAAGAAGAGATGCAACATCCTGACAGTGAAGATCAAATTTGCCCCAAGGAACTAGACACCCTAATCAGCAGGAAGTAGTCTAATGATAGCATGGACAAATCTGTTAATTGTCTTTTTTTTTTTTTTGAAGCTTTCTCTGATAGCTCTTTCCAGAGCAGTGAGGACATGATCCACTCCTTCACAGCACCCTGCTTATTTCCTAACTAGTACTGTGTCAATATAAGTCTGGGATTGGGAATGTAACCATGTTAGGGCACACTGTGTGAAGCTGTGTCTCTGTCCTTCCTCATCTACCTAAGTCAATTGGCTTCTATAAAAATCTGATGGCCAATTAGCTGTTCAGGAAGTGGAAGGTGGGACTTCCTGGGAGAAAGGAAGTCTGGGAAGAAAGAGGAAGGTCCTTTTTCCAGCAGATATGAGAGGAGATGAACATGACTATGGTCCAGGAAGGTATACCTAGCTATCCATGTGGTTGGATGGGACTAGGTGGTAGGTTACCTTAGATTAGTTAGTTGAGAGTCTAGCCATATAAGGCCTAAGCTTTGAAATATTAGAAGGCCTTGATGTCTTTATTTTTATGGCTGGAGGGCCACTGGGATCCTATACCATATAACCCTGGATTCAAACCTCAGTACTGAAGAGATTAAAAACAAAACAAAACAAAAAACTGGTCTACAAAGCAAGTCCAGAACAGCCAGGGCTGTTATACAGAGAAACCCTATCTCAAAAACCCAAATAAATAAATAAACAAACAAATAAATAAATAAAAATCAAAAAGGTGTCTGGCAGATGCTCGAGAAAGTTGAGTCAAATCCAGGCTCTGTTACTTTCTAATTATATATAATGTTTTGTTTTATAGTTTTGAGATATGTAGCCTAGGCTATCCTTGCTGTTTCAGACTCCTAAGTGCTGGGACCACAGGCACAAACCATGTCTGGCTAAATAACATTTAATAATTTATTTATGCTCTCTGTGCTTCAATCCTTAATAAATTGTGTCAGTTAAATCAGGAATTTATGTTGAGGTGTATCTAAGCTGTAGCTATGGAGGGCTGGGAGATAGTTCAGTGGCAGGGCGCTTCCCCAGCACCCAGGTATGCACATGTCTGGGGAGACCACGGGACTGAAAAGGAATAAGGTAGGTACTATGTCAATGGCACAATAGACAGATAAATTTAGCAAATGGGAGAAACAGTAAAGGTAATGCCAAAGAGAGAAGAAGAAAGGATAAGGGGGAGTCTTGGCAATACTAATTTCTTTCTTTTTTCCCCTTGGCAATATGGTTTAACTTAAGGCTTTCAACATGCTAGACAATTGCTCTACTGTAACAGCAAACTTTTTTTTTTTTAAGCAGACAGGATGTGAGATTGATTACTGAACATGATTTGGTAGAATACAGGAGAACGCCACAGTGGAAAAGCCCTCAGGTGTGTAGGGCTCTTCACTTGTCCAGGGGACCACGACTGGGGATGTGTTTCACCTCACAACCATCAGGAATGAGCCGCTTCTCACCAACCATATCTTCACACTCATCTGCATTAAACTTGGTGAAGCCACACTTCTTTGAGATGTGGATCTTCTGGCAGCCAGGGAACTTGAACATGGCTCTACCCAGAGCCTCAATCACATGCTCCTTATTCTGCAGCTTGGTGTGGATGGACACGATGACCTGGTCAATGTGAACCCTGGCCACTGTGCCCTGGGGCTTCCCAAAGGCAACCCACATACTTGTCTGGAGCCTGTCAGTCCCAGCACAGGACAACATCTTGTTGATTCGGATGACATGTAAAGGGTGCAGTCTCACTGGAATATGACAGCCATCCTTACTACAACTCTTTACCATGTATATTTGTTGGCACAAAAACGGGCAGCCTCCAATGCTTCCGAAGAGAGTTGTTCGTACTCATCTGATACCATGTGACCACAAAGTGGAAATTCATCAACTTTTGCCTTCTTCCATCTCAAGTCAAAGATGCAGATCTTAGTATCAGGGACACCCTGGCAGAAGCGAGACTTTGGGGGATGGCTTGCTCTTACGATACCGGTAACACTGGGCAGGGCGGCAGCCAGTGATGACAATAGGATTGTTGGTGGTGCACCAGAGAAAAAAAGAGCCAAATTTTTCTTTATAACACTTGTATTTCTTAATACTTATCAAACACCTATAAAACACCTATATCCTATAACCTTATACCTATTACCTAAAACGTAATACCTATAAGCACTTAATATCTAAGAACATCTAACAAGACTATTTTAACTTTCTTAAAAGGATATTAATATTCTTAGTAGGTCCATGTAGGATAACTTAGTTTTAGCAACCTGGATATGGCAGTCCCAGCAGGCAGTCCCTTTCAAGCTTAGCCTCAGTTGGGCCTAACTTTTGCCAGTTTGTATGGCCAGTTTATTTCAACTACTAGATTGTGTCCGGCTTATAAGGTCAGTCTGTTTTAACTGATAACTTGAGGTCAGCTTCCTCTATCAGCTGAGACTCATTTCTTTTTTTTTTTTTTATTAAAATACTTTATTTTTTTTTCTTCAAGTTACATCTCAGTAACAAACCCCTCCCTATTCCTCCTTCCTATCCCGCCCTTCCACCCTCTTCCCCCCAGAAGTTTCCCCTTTCAGTCCAACAGATGGTTCCTTCTCTTATTACAGTAAGTATTATACAAAACAACAGATATAAATATGCCACATTTATGAGAGTTAAATGGCCCAGTATACCTTCCCAATGTCCAGTTTATACATATTTGGCCCCTGACTTTAACATTCTACTATCTAACCATCTCCATGAGTTTAAAGGTCTATATGTGACTCAACATTCATACTAACTTGCAACACACTTTTAAGAGTATCTTCTTAGTTCTATAACACCCTCTTGAATCCTAAACAACTCAAAATTTAACTATGAGACTCTAGCTGTCTATTCTTCAACCCCCTCAGAGACCTGAGAGGGATAAATATATTTGCTTATATAGGAAGTGCAGGGCCTGCAGCTTCCAAAACTAAGAAAGGACATACCAATGACTGCCTGGACAGTTCCCATTTTCTCTCCATACATTCCTGCATCAGTCTTCAGCCTTTGGGTCCTGTTTCTATGACAGATATTGATTGTAGAGCAGGGATTATGAAGGACTTACCTACCCTGTCTTGGCAGAGTTAGGCTGTCGACTTCCCTGCTACCAAGTTTTGTCCTTTTTGGACAGCAGTCTGTCTGCAGTTGGTGCAAGGGGTTTTTTCATGCCAAGAGATAGGCTTGCCACTAATTCAACCATCTTACAGTGGAGGTTCTTCGATGCTTATCTTCTACTTGGAGTAGAATAGGGGGTGCTGTCAGGCGCTGATATGTCTCGATATCAAAAAAAATCTTGATTTAAGATAACATCTTTGAATGCCATATTCTGCAGATCTCTTGGGGTTTTTGAAGATGCCCTATCCATCTCTTGTATTTAGATAAGCAAATGTTGCTTGTCTCTTAGCAACTTGATTACTGGGTAGTTTAGAGAATATCTGTGATAGACTGTCATAGTAGCTAACAAAGTGACATGTTTGCATGACTAGGAGTTTGTTTTACTTAACTATCCTAGACCGTTTTAGACGGTTGGTATCAAGAGGTCAGAGCTTCACATTTTATTTTTAAGTATCTCTAAGTATGATACCATTAGGAAGCGTTGCCTTTAAATTTGTATCAATATACAAAGATCTATTCAATTGTGGTTAAATATACTCTTAATTATGTATCAATATACAAAGATCAATGCCTATGTAGCCCAATACAATCTTAATATTACATCCATATGCAAGGGTCAATACCATTGTGGCCAACTATAATCTTAATTTTGTATCAATATACAAAGATCGATACCGATGTAATCCAATACAATCTTATTTTTGCACAATAAACAATGGTCAATACCACTTTAGCCAAATAAACTACTAATTTTGTATCAATATACAAAGGTATAAGGGCATATTCAATAATCTGCCCCTTCTTCTTGGACCTTCCTGTGCTATGTCTATATCTCATTTTTCTCAAGCCCATGCACTCCTACATAGGAGAGGAAGAAGGATACAGAAAAGGAAAAGTAGGAAGTCCCTGGGGCTAACCTCCAAAACCCATTAAGATAGGACAATTTATCAGCTTGTAGTCTCTTCCCCTAAATATCAGAGTTTTCAGTTATCCTTCAAATAACCAAAAAGAAGCGGGGAGAAACACCTTCCCCACCCTCTGGGCATGGGACGTTGCTCTCTTAAAGTGACTTCCTACTGATTTGGGTCATAGTAGACCTGTTTGGGGCCTGAACCCAAATGGGAAAAATGGTTAAAAATGTTAGTACACTCCTTTTATGTTCAGTCCTTCTGTTCTCAGCTGTTTAGATGACCTAAGGGTTTTGTAGGCAGAAGCTGATCTTGCAGGCTTCACTGAGGTTCCTGCCGGGGCATTGTGTAGAGCTCAATGGTCCCAGTGACATTGGATTGCCATGGTGGTTGCAGGCCCCCGATGGAGACAGCTATTGAGGAAGTCTGCCAGGCAGAATCAACTGGGTCACTCGTCTTCCTTGGTGCCTGATTCTGGTCTCTGCTGAGGTTTCCGCTGTCCAGCCGTCCCTGGGCTCCCCTAATGGATGCTTCGATTCTCCTGGAACGATAAGAACAGAGCCCTGCCCCAATCCCAACCCTAGGACAATTGCCCTCTTTTTCTCTTTTTTTTTTT
>CAJQZJ010031998.1:11656130-11670048 GCA_907164525.1 Lophiomys imhausi | reverse complement strand
CGTCTTTTCATTGAGTCCTTGATTTCTTGGATGTTGTGGGTGAGAGATTTTTTAGCCTTCTCATTTTCTTTGGATGTTGTACTGATTTCTTCCACTGAATCTTCCATGCTTGAGATCCTGTCTTCCATCTCTTGCATCCTATTGTTGATACTCACATCCGTAGTTCCTGTTCTCTTCCCTTGATTCTCCACTTCCTCTTTTAACTCTGACTGTGTTTTCTTTATTGTTTCTATTTCTATTTTCATGTCTTGTATGGTTTTGTTCGTTTTGTACATTTCCTTCTCCAGCTTGCTTGTTGTTGTATGAAAATCTTTCATTGCTTTTTCCTTTTCCTGTTCAAGCTCTGTCACCTTGGCTTGGAGCTCTTTAATGGTGTTGTTCCTTGTTTTGACTTGTAGAATTGTTGCTTCTTTGAATTCCTTCATAGATTTAAGTTCTTCTTGCAGGGACTCTATCACTTTCCATAATGCAGAATTGTCAACGTTTTCATGTGTTTCTGTTGGTGTGTGGTCATCCGAATTGGATGAGCTAGGATAATTCTGCTTTGTTGGAGTCATATTTCCTTGATTTCTATTTTTTTTTTTTAACCTTTGGCCATTGGATGCGTTTAGCTGTCTGTTTTCTGTGCTTGGAACCACAGTGGATGATTTGGTGCAGGGGACGAGTTACTTGGCTATCTGTCGTTGCTTACAGGGGGATTTCAGGGTCACTGTGGTTTTAATCGCCTGAGGCACTGTGAGCTGGTGCAGCCTATTCCCAGGTTGTGAGTAATGGACCGGGATTGTTCCACTGCTCCCAATTCAGACTTCATTATGTTGCACTCTGAGTTATCAGCCTGTAATGGTTCTGATGGTATGGACCTGTTTGCCCAGGCACAGATTCTGTGGGCTTTGTTTGTCGTCACGGAGGCTGACAGGGTCTGGCTCCACACCTAATATGTCTGGATTTTCCAGAATACAGCTATGGTCCCGATTTCTGGTTTCTCACTAGGCTTCTCGCCTCAGGGCTGACCTCTGTGCCTGATTCCCTTCCTGTCTGCGCCGTCGCGGGTCCCCCTCCCTGGCTGCTAGGCCGTGGGTACCCCAAGCCCCGCATCCTCCGGCAGCCTGAGTGGTCCTCTCGCCTCAGCAGCTCAGCCGTGGGTGTACGGATCCCTGGCCCCGCCCACGCCTGTCTCTCTCCCCAGTTGACCTGCCGTGGGTTCGCGGGGATTTGGCCCTGCCAGCCGGGTTCCCTACCCAGCTGCGCTGCCGTAAGTGCGTGGGATTCGGCCCCTCCCGCCCGCCTTTGTGTTCCCAGCTTCCCGCGCTCTCTTGGAACCTCCCGCCCTCCGCTTCGCTAGCTAGCGGCTGCGGACCACCCGCTGAGCCCTGTTTTTTCCTTGCTAAGCCTTCCACTATCTCGCAAAGTTTTTTAAGTGGGTATAAGTTCTACCTGAGGTGTGGGGAGCCCAATAGGCCAGCGATCTATGGCCAAGTGGACCCTGATTCTGCCTGCTGTAAGTTGGGATCGATCTTACCAGGCGCCACTCCAAATGGGAGTTCCCGAATCCCGGGTTTAGTGGCTTCCGTGTCTGCGAAAGATGGGGGGAGAACCTTACCCTGGGACTTTTAACAGTCCCTTGGGAGCTGTGAGTGTTCCCGGGGGGGGGGGGGGTCTAGCCCCTCTGGTTTTTGCACAGTGCCCAATAACTGTGTTTTTTATGGCTCTTTTTTCCCCGCGTTCAAAATGCGTCAGTGTAGGTCGCCGCCATCTTGGCCCCGGAGATTCATTTCTATAGTCTCCTCGGCCTGTGTATGCTTCACGGCCTAGTTTCTCACCGCAGCCTCTGAATTCCGCCCGTCTTTTATGCAGGCATTATTTGCTGCAAGGTCTTTCTCTGGCTGACTTGCAGTGGAAAGTCTCTATCTTGGACTTCGCCTCTCAGTTTAGGTCCATTGTGGTCTCAATACTGATGAAAGGCTTGCGAATGCCATACCTTGCTGTGCACTTACTTCTCCAGCATGCCTTCTCAGCTCAGGAGGGCAAGAGGAAAAGGGGGCCGCGTGGAGCTCTCTTGTTTATATATTGTGTCATCTTACACCCTTGGCGACCTTGAGCAGGGCCCACAAAATTTCTCGAGATATCCAGTGGTCCCATGGCTTATTGTGGTGACACTCAACTCATCTGTGGCTTGTGCAGTTCCTTAGCCAAGCCCCTTCAACAGGGCATTTCGTGTTTCTCACAGAGCTGTGGTCTCAAGTGGGCTTTGTCTATTTCAGCAAGTTAAAGGGTCACCAAGCTCCTCATGTGCTGCCAGATGCTAAGCTGAACTGCCTGCTAATTCACCAAAGTCTACCACACTCTACCACTAACTACAATGTGATCCTTAACACTTGAGAGATGCTCCTATTGGGATTAAGGGAGCGTGATGCTGCAATGCCAGCAGACCCCTTTGAGTGGTGGGTGGGGAGGTGGCTCAGTGGGTAAAGTGTCTGTGTGCAAGACTGAAAACCTGTATTTAGGTCTCCTGGAATGCACATAAAAGCTTGGCATGGTGGTGGTGTATGACTGTAACCTAGAGCTAGAAGTGGAGGGCACAGGAGGCAGGCCAGGGGTTCACTGGCCTAGCTGAATAGGAGAGCTTCAAGGTCACTGATAGACCCTGTGGCAAAAGAAAAAGTTGGGAACATGATTGAGAAAAAAAACCCTATGCCAACCTCTGGTATCCATCCACACCTATTTGCATGGGGATTACCCCTCCCCCCTTCTTTTAGCAGATAGGGCTTTATAGAAAAGAAATGTACCAACTCAACCTAAGACACAGTACATACACAAAGGGGACAAGCTTCCTAATTTTACCTTACTGTGTCACTTCAAAAGGTAAAGTAATATGTTCAAGTTGCTTTTGTAAAAGGAAGCTTGGTCCTTTGTAGCAAGGACCTTTTGCTATTCCATTTAAAATCCTACAATGTTCTTGTTGTTGACATGGATCACAGTGCCCTCCGTTCCAGGCGTGAGCTTCCTGCCATGACCTCTGGGTATCCTTTTTGAAACAGACCTTCTGACCTGGAAGGCTGCTGAGACCTTTCGGGATAGTTGAACAGCAGATAAAAATCTCCAGGGAAGTAGGTGTGGGCAGGATGTGTGGTTTCCCTGCCTCTCATCTGAAGGCTGGTTTAGTTCATTTGGCATAAATGGTGTCTTAGACTAAAAAGGTTCATTCTGGAGTGTTCCAAGAGAAACACAAAAGAACAAGCTACCTATTGATCTTCATTTCAAGTTGAAACTAGAACATTCTTCCTCAACGGTATAAAAAGGTACAGCAAGGAAACTGTGTCCCTTTCTATAACCTCAAAGCAACCACCTTTGCCAGCATAGCCTGGATCTGTAAGAGTAACATATACAGCAGGACATGCACTTCTTTACCGAATAATCTAGAACAAGCAGGAAACCACAAGTGTCTTACTCTGGCCCTGAGTGTGCACAGCAGACTGAATGTGAGGAAATAGTTCTCAACTTTTAGGGATACACCACATAGACTCTTTGACTCTGCAGCCTAGTCACTGTCGGTGCTGCAAATATTTGGGACGTTCATACATTTCTGTGTGTGGGGGGGGGCATCTTTTGTATACTTCTCCCTGGTCTGAAACCCTTTGCAATAGGAGTATCTCTGGGCTGACGGAAGCTGCTGCACAGTAATGACAGGCATCAATGGGACTGAATGCAGCCACTTAGGAACAAAGTACCCCGAGAGAAAAATTCCAATATGAATCAAACGTATGCACAGCTGCCACCGGAATATTATTTTCTTTCTAGCAAAGTAGAAGCTGGTTTCATCTCTGATCCCAGTTAAGGTACAGCAATCTGCTGCCTGATAGTCCAGGCCAAGAGTGCAGTGTAAAAAGTTAGTGCCTCCCTGGGCTTGGTGGCACAGGCCTTTAATCCCAGAACTCGGGAGGCAGGGGCAGGTGGATCTCTGTGAGTTCAAGGCCAGCCTAGTCTACAGAGTCTAGGACAGTCAAGTCTACACAGAGAAACCCTGTCTTGAAAAACCTAAAAAAAAAGTTAGTGCCTGACATTCCAGGACTAAACTCAAAGCAAGTAAGCCATTAGTTGGCTGCCTCCAGGTTCCTGAAGGGAGACAGTAACTTCAGTCACTATCTGAGGTGTCTTCCACCAAGTGTGTGTCTAATCCCAATCCAAAATAAGACACTGGTGACAGATGTGCCTATACTGTTCAATCAGGATGGAGCTGATAAAGAATAGGAAAGCCTGCCTTAGCCTTAGCATTGAATTTATTCAGTACTGGGGAATTGAATTTAGGGACTCATCCATGCCAAGTAAACACCCTATCTGAAGATGCATTTTCCTTATTTTAAAAAAGAATTTTTTAGGCTACCCAGGCTAGCCTTGAATTCACTGTGAGTCCAGGCAGACCTCCTGCTTCAGATTCCTGAATAGCTTCAGTTACAGGCATTCACCAACAGGTCTGGTCAGTTTTACACAATCAATTTCATGTCATCCGGATAGTTGTGCCTCTTCTTAACACAACCCAGTATCTTTATTAATCAGTTTCCATTTAGGGGGAGGTTTCCATTTACTGATTTGCTTGTGTGTGGATTGCAAGGGTCCATGGTGTATGTATGGAGGTTGAGAGACAGTTCTCTCTTTTTACTGTATGGGTTCTGGGGACTGAATTTAAGTTGTAGGCTTAGTGGCAGGCAACTTTACCTGCTCAGCCCACTTGCTGGCCCATTCCTCGTTTCTTTACTAGATTTATATTATAATGATGCAACAAAATATTTAAGATAAAAACCATAAGTTCAAGTACTGTATGTGAATGCCTTTGCATTTTTCGTGGCTTTGCTAAGGGAGCAGCACTTACAGGCAGGAGACATGCATTCTTGGCCACTGAGAAACTTCTGTCACAGACATGGTTCTGTTAGGGACACAGTCTCAAGCACCACCAGCTACATAATTTGTGGGGTCTAAAGTGTGAGTTCCCGTTTAAAATCAGTAAGATGTTTGAAGGTGGAGCTGACAGCCCAAGTACTCATCTAACTTGGTGGGAGAACTTGCTCTAATGTCTAGCACCAGAAAATGGCAACAGCAGCAGCAGCAGCAGCAGAAACAGCAGCAACAAAAATTAATAAAAATAATACACTAAAAAATTAAAGATTGAAAGCAGAGTGTTGGGACCCTCCCAAGTCTGGCACAGACCACATACTCATGAAATGGGTCCTACTCTCAAGCAGGCCTACCTAGGCTAGGATCTGGCTTTGTCATTTATAAAACAGGGTCAGTAAGTGGCTCTTATCTCATTGAGTCCTTCCAGGTTGAAATAAGTGTTATCTGAAAAGTGCTTAAAATACCTGGCAATGTTTATGAATACACCCTCTACCAGGCAAGTATAAGCATCTCAAAAAGCTAGAGACAATAGCAACCATTGGAAATATTTAAAAAAAATTTAAAAAATGTTTGAGAATTTAGATTCCTAATTGATAGAATCATGCTTTTATTACTAAGACACTGATCACCTTTTAATATATTTTAATCAAACAGATTTTAAAATACAGTCTGGATAAAAGTCAATGACCCATAAATCAAGACTGAAGAATGAAGAAAGACATTTTGTTTATGGTCAGAGATCTGGAAGTCTGTGTAGTATAAACTGTCATGAGACCAGTTTCACAAACTGCTCCTTTTATGCTGAGGTAGCTCACTGGGGACATCGTGGCTTCCACAGGATTAAAGCCTGACATGTCTGAACAAAACCAAAGGAATGCCTTGTTCTTTATCTGCCCTCTTTCCTCACTTCCCTGTCCCCAGCTCCTAGTGTAGTCCAGGCTGCCCTCAAACTTGCTAGGTAGCTAAGGATACCTGTAAACTCCTGATCCTTCTCCCTCCACTTCCTGAGTGTAGGATCACATGCTGGAATGACAATACCTACCCCAAACCTGACTTATCTGGTTCTTTTCTTTTTATAATGTAGAACACTTGTTTTATTTAAAGCTCTAAAACAGGAAATGTTACTAAACATACATACTCTATATTTAGGCTGAGAAAAAACAAAACAAAAGAAACAAAAACCCATGGCTATAAGAGTCTAAAAAAAACCTGTGAGTAGTGTTATACATTTTTATTTAGAAAAACACTTTGGTGTACAGACATTTTGGTGGGCATTGTGTGTTAATGTTGGTTTCATTGAGTTAGTTGTACACTTTAAATTCTTCACCATTGATAACTTGTTGGGCTTTTGAAAAACTTTACAATAAAGATAGTATCGTAAATACTATTGGTAATTGTAAAATTTGCAAGACTCAGGGCTGCCATTTGTCAAACAATTCGCCCCAGATAGACAGATGTGGGGTACTTCTCCTTGAGAGCTGGCCACTGGACAAAGAAGTAATCGGAGAGGTAGAACAGAATCTTCCCAGACAAAGATAAAGTTTCCACTCGGCAGATGCTCTCAACATAGACAATGATCACTTTCTTTATTCCAAGTATCCCAAGGAGCAGGGCAGACACACAGATGGGGACACATGTTCCTGGTCCATTACACAGCACCTTAAATTAAAAAAAAAAAAAAAGGCCAAATCAGATACAGAATAGTGTCTTCAGTAGAATATTCTGAATGTAAAACCATCCTAATCTTAGAGGGAGATTTATTAATCCAGTTAAGACTTTCTTGTTAAGAACGTGGGTATGACTGTGTACTGAAGGCAATGTACTCAGAAGTCATGTGGAGCTTTGATGTCATGGCTCTTTAGCTTTCCAGCTGTGGGACTCAGGGTGAATCACGCAACTTCATCATCCTCTGTGTGTATGTGTATACTCACTCATGTGTGCACATGTAGAGGCCAAATGTTGACATTGGGGTCTTCTTTTATTGTTCTGCATTTTATCTTTTGAGACAACAGGGTCTCTCATTGAATCCAGGCTCACCATTCTGGCTAAGAGGCTGGCTACCCCTGGAGTCCCGCATCTGTCTCTCCACCCATGAATGCAGGGCTATAGACTCCTGTGGTTTTGTGTAGGTGCTGGGAATCTAAACTCGGGTCTTCATGCTGTACAGCTGGCATTTTACCTGCTAAGCTATCTCTCCAGCACTGCAAATCATTTAACTTTAAACTTCTAACTCAGCACTCATTGGATGGAGTACTTTATTCTTCTTTGAACCTTGTAAGAACCTCCAGTGTCCCACAATACAGAGAAAACAGAAAAAAAAGAAAAAAAAGAAAACGAAACCCCTAAAACTAAGATCCATTCACTTTTCTTTCTTCAGCTTATGTGTTCATAATGTAGAAGAGAATGCTTTCAATGACTATGATGTATTATCTCTTGGGGCTCCAACCCAACAAACAGGACATTCAGAAGAGGGCTGCCACATGAAGTCTCCCCCCCTCAACAGAACTGAATTCACACCTATAACACAGAGGAGCTTTAGTATTTCTGGAATTCTGCTAATATCTACAGAAAGCCACCAATTTTAAAGAAATTGATTGACTAATCTAATAAGAGAAATAACAATTCCAATCATAGAATAACTGCAAAGAATTTTTATTGGTCTTTGAAGAAATGAGAAGAATCTTATTCATAGGCTTATTAGTAAGATAGTTTATTACTATTTGAGAGGGAAACATGTTTTATATAATATTTTTCTCATATGCTCATGTTGATTGAATTAGTAAAACCCAAGAAATCATTTTACTCCACAACTACAAAACAGGAGGCTTGTAGTTGTCTACACATGCCGATGGCGTCAAGCACAATGTTATATGACCCTTCAAAACCAAATCCACAAAACATCAGAAACTCTTCCAGTAGGCGGGTCTTCAGACATAGGGTTGAGCATCCTTGCACAAAAGGGACTTTCACACAGATGGGAACCTGCCTCTGGGCAAACATGGCAAAAGTTGTAAGAGTTTGATAAAAGTCACCCTTCCTAGCTCCATCCTTCCTGCAAGTATGAGCACTTAGACACCATTTACAGAGCTCAGCCTATTCTCAGGTGGGATCAATCTTTTTTTATAGCTTTCTGAAGTGTTCTTCCTACAATTTAAATGGTTTCTGTTGTTGATGGAGAACTTTTCCTTTAGGATGTCTCTTGGGTTAGCAGCGCCTGAGTGGAGGCAGACGCCAGCCTTTCATCTCCATGAGATTAACAGACCCTCAGAGCAGCATGGAGCAAACAACAGGGGCCTGTGCTGGGGTGGAAGAGGCTCCCAGGCTGCAGATGGACCCAAGACTGGGGCAACAGCCGTAGACCACGCCGCCACCACCACTATTTATTAACAACTCGCCATGGCCGTAGTCTACCCCAGACACTTTACATACAGAATGCTTTAATTATTATAGTCGCCATCCATGAGGAGTTTAACTGCCTTTTCTTGTAGATGAGGAGGCAGTCTGCTTGATCATAGGTTTAGAAGGTAAGAGAGGTTATATGGCTTCACGCTACATTTTTCTTCAGGTATCCTCCCAACTTACAAATGGAGAAATCGGGCTAAGTCATTTGTTGGCTCCACAACTCCAATTTGCCTCTATTGTTGTTTGATCCCTACAAACCCACTCTGATTCCTTTCCTGGCTTTAGAATGCCCTGCTTCCAGCTGTGGGGCCAGCCCTGTGCATCCCAGGATGGTCAGCTGGATCCTTGGCCTCGGTCCACAAGATTCTTATAGTCAAGACAACCAAAAAGACCCTCAAGCACTGCCATGTCCGTCCAGGAAGATGCCTGTCCAGGAAGTATTAAAACACTTCTAATCCTGGGATTGTTTTCCTCAATCTTCTTCAGAACAACACATAACAAAGCTAAAGTTACAGCTTGCTGGAACGTGAGTGACACAAAACATTTTTAATATGTTGTTTTTTAACAATATACACATACCCACGTGTTCACGTCAACATCTGGCTGACTCTCTATGCAAGCAATATATACACATAAATGACGGTACTGGTGAGAGATAACTAAACAACCGCCACAGACGGAAATGAGAGGCTCATGAAGGTGAAAATCAAAGGTATTTTGTTTGTTTATTTTTTGCCATTCTATATTTCCATGCTCTGAGGTACCTGGCACAGCAAAACTACAAATCATAAATCAACAAGTCACAGGGAAAAAGCATGATATAGTTCCAGGATAGACATTGATGCAGCGTGTTCAAGGGCCTGGTTTTGACCTCTAGCCTGGGGTAAGGGAGGTAGAGGGGGAATTAGGGGAAAAGCACACTAATCTCAAGGAAAACCACTTTTAATTAAGCACAGATTTTAATTCTAGCAGCAGCCTAGAATGTTTCTTAAACATAGATTGTGATTTTATTTTTCTAAGAAGCATTCCAGAGAGACTTACTCCAAGTATTGGGGGAAAAAAAGGCCACCAAGAAGCTTTGTGTTAAACAACTTTAAAGTAATGACTGAAAATTTTCAGTGTATGCTGTATCACTGCCCTGGACATCTCTTGGCTTACTTCAGAGGCAATCTACAAACTGCAACTGAAAAAAGTTGCCTACAAGGAAAAGAGGGCAGGAGTAGAGCAAGGGGGTAAGGGAAGAGAGTGACTCTTCTTCACTCCCCTCTGGTGGACTGTCCACTTGTAGCTTGACTGGGCATACTTAACCATAATTTACACTTAAGTGGCTGGCTAACATAATGGCTGTCACCCATAGGGTTTTCTTTTTCTTTTACACAATATATTTTGATTATGTTTATCCTTTCTCCCAAGTCCTCCCTACCTCCCTAGCCACCCAACTTTATGTTCTCTCTTTCTAAAAAAAAAAAAAAAAAAAAAAGCAAGAAACAAAAATGAAAATCTCAAAACAAACTGGCAAAAGATAAGACAAAAAATAAAAAATAAATCAAAAGAAGCCAAAGCAAAGCAAAAAGTCTACAAAAATACTATTGAGTTCATTTTATGTTGGCCAATACCCAACATCTGCTTACCTTCTCAGGAGAATCAGACTATCCATTGCTCTTAACTTAAATGTTTTTTTTTTTAACATTTATTTATTTATTATGTATACAGTATTTGGTCTACATATATGCTCGGGCACCAGATCTCAATGTAGATAGCTATGAGCCACCATGTGGTTGCTGGGAATTGAACTCAGGACCTTTGGAAGAACAAGCCAGTGCTCTTAACCTCTGAGCCATCTCTCCAGCCCAACTTAAATGTTTGAAAGACTCTACAGCCAGCTATAAGGAAGGGATGTGTAAACCTAGTCTGACCAGAGCACTGAATTCTTCTGCCAAATGCCTCTGATTCAGGGAAGAGCATGTAAGACAGGCAGAAATCTCAAGACAGAGCCATCTGATGGGTCTGCTGACTGTGTCTCTTCTCTTTCTTTCCTCCCCCCTCCCCTCTTTGAGGCAGGGTGTTGTTATATAGTCCTGGGTGGCTGGCCTGGAACTTATTATATAGACTAGGGTAGCCTCAAACTCCTGGGTTATCCCCCTGCTCTGTGCTGATATTATTGGTGAGTTCTACCATGCCTGGTTGGAGCAGTGCTTTCTCTATTGTTCTAGAAGCCAGATGGGTATGGACTTGGGACTCTTGACATCTGGCTTGCTGTTGTGTGGGGAACTTGAGAATAAAGCCACTGCAAAGGCAAACAGCTGAGAGATGAAGACAGGCCAGGTTCCTTTTGAAGACAAGGTTTAAGATCTATGAATCCAGCTGTGCCTGAAGGGAACCAGACCTTTCCCCAGACTTGCCAGGTATGTGAGGGGAACATTCTACCTTTGTTTAAGGCAGTTTCAATAAAAATTTCAGACACTGGCAATAAAAAGCATTCTAATTGGCATAATCCTTTATTTTGCCTAACTTTGTAACTACCCTCTATTGTCAGTAATAGTAGGTGTTCCGTGTGTTCCTCACAAATGAATTACTACATCAATCAATACACCATGAAAGCAGAAAGTCCAAGAGATGCACTAAAGGTAATGTGCGTGCCATAGGTCTAGGAAACAGAAGGAGGCCAGCCTGCCATATATACAGTCACGAGGGTAGATGCACACCCAAGGGCAAGAACAATCATAACAGGTTTGTTGTTCTGTACATTTGTGTCACTATTCTCTTCCCTCCCCCCCACCCCCATGAGACAGGGTGTTGTTATATAGTCCTGAGTGGCTGGCCTAGGGCTTATTATATAGACTAGGGTAGCCTCAAACTCCTGGGTTATCCTTCTGCTCTGTGCTGATATTATAGGTGAGTTCTATCATGCCTGGGTGAAACATGACACCTATATGTATGAAAAAAAATGCTTAACTTTATCACTTGTAACTTAATTCTTAGCCCAGCAGGAATTCCCTCTCAACCCTGAACCTGGAGTTGAGATGTTTGGGGTGCCATGTTGGTTATAGGTCAGAGACATGCAGTTTAGGTTGATCAGGACAGGGTATATGAAGACAGGAAGACTGAAAGGCTTCATTCTTGGGAGAATGGACAGAGAAGCAGAACCTGTGAAGATGGCCTGAAAGTCACTTTCTTTTATGTCCTTTACATAATTTACTTACTTTTATTTTATGTGTGAGGGTGTTGGATCACCTGGAACTGGAGTTAGACAGTTGTAAGCTGCCATGTGGGTGCTGGGATTGAACTGGGGTCCTCAGGAAGAGCACCCAGTGCTTTTAACCACTGAGCCATCTCTTTATCCCCCTGGCCGTCACTTTCTGAAGTCTCTTGCTGGTGGAGGAGGAGTCTAGAGAGACTGTGGGGACATAACTGCAGGGGAAGTTTTGTTGCACTCCTAGGGGCAAGGATAGAGCCAGAGAACTGGAGCCCTCTGTCAAATTCTCACTGCAGAAAGTGAGCGGGACAGGTGTGAGGAGCAGGTGTGTCATGTAGGTTCTGCGATCAGGACACTCAGGAAGAAGCTCGGCTACAGCTTAATAGGAAGCACAGTTGGTCAACATGTCCAGAGGCCAGGTGTGATGGCACAGGCCTTTAATCTCAGCTCTCAGGAGGTGGAGGCAGGTATGGCATATTCCCTATGAGTTCAAGGCCAGCCTGGTCTACATATCAAGACCCAGGACAGCCAAGGCTACATAGTGAGAACTTGTTTTAATAAACAAACAAAACAAAACAAACAAACAAAGTTGTATCTTGTTTCTAAAATCTGATTCTGATAGCAAATGGACTCCATTTCTCATAGCACAGGAGATACCCCTTTCTAGATGCATTTACAGTTGCCAGATGGGCAGAAACTTGGCCAGAATGTCTGCCTCCCTCTGATCAGGAGTATTAAGGAGTGGGGCTGCAGGACAATCTGTTCTAGTGGAAAAGATGCCACTGGCAGAGGCCACCACCCAGTGTCAGTGGTGTCAGTCACAGCATCTATATGTCTGGCAGCAAATGTCCTCAGCAAACAGCACTGTGGACATGGGGTTTGGGGCATGGCTCTACCAGCTTAGCTCCTACTTCATCCCTCTGTTTCTGTGGCTATTTCATTAAGTTCCTGACGATTTTAGAGTGCTCAGCAGCATTTCCCTAAATTCTTTCTATACAGTCAGTCAGAATGGATAGTGGTTTGCTACAGAGCATGCTAACTAGTCTGAAAGGAACAAGGACGATGAGCAGCAAATGCGTAGTCAAAGGGCCAGAAGACATTGTACTTGAAGTTCCCTCAGGCAGGGCTGAGGCACTGGCCCATTGCACAGGAAGGACAAGGAAGAAATACCAATGAGACTTTACTGTAAAAAGGGATGTGGGAGGTGTCCCAGGTATGCAGATGAACTAAGCAAAAGGCCCTACGCAGGAGACAAGGGGGGTAAAAGGAGTCTCACGGACACACCAGAAAACTAGCACAGATGTATCTGAGATAGTCAGGGAGGAAAAAAGATATAGCTGCAGGGCAGATGGTCTGGACAATAGTGAGGCCCAGAGGCTGGGGTAAAGCCTGGGGAAGGGTAGTGCTGAGTATGCACCTTCAGCTGTGTGGATGAACAGCAGGCAGGAAAGAGGTGTGCGGCAGATATGGTGATGTATGTACTTGGCTCACACTATGGTACGTTGTATTTCTTCTCTTTTACACCTAGTCATCTGAGTGCTAACAGTTAGATAGAAATATACGAATTCAGGAGCAATGTGAAATAAGCAAATACATCCTAAACAGTGGAATCATTTTGTAAGCCTCAAGGTCTCTTCCAGGTCTGCTGCTAACAGACTGACCGTCGTCACTGTGTGCACTGAGCTCTACTGTCTGTGCGTAACTGATCTCACTGAATGTTTCTGGATTTGACATCTGCTGCTCACCGCAGCCCATCCAACTACTTTTATTTTGTTTTGTAATTCATGTTTGTTGATTTCTACCATACGGACTTTAAGAATGGAACTGAACTGATTGAAGAGAAAGGAACCAGTGGTTTGAAGTTAAAGGCGACCTAATGCTCTGTCTGTAGCCTCTTAATTACCTTCCTGTTTCTCTTTACCCAGACATAATGTCTACATTCTTTTAAACCAAAAGGTAAGCAAGTCACAGAATTTATCTAAGCTGCTCTACCAATGTTTTAAAGGTTACTTGCATGTTCTAGTTGGCAATTCAAAAGCACTGTTGACAATTTAACAGTTACTGGAAAGAACGGGAAACTTCAGGCCTGTGAGATCCTTGCCCAGTTGTTAATTTCCAACACTAATAACCCATCACTGATTACTCCTGCTCAGACAGAATTCCCTACTCACCATACATTCAGTCCATTAAGGGGGCTGAATGACAGCCGTAAAAAAGGAGGAAATCCTCTAATTTGTGGCAACATGAGTGAAACTGGAGGATGCTATGTTAAATGAAATAAACCAGGTACAGAAGGACACATACTGCATATTCTCAGCCATATGGGAAAGCTAAGAAAGCTGATCACATGGAATAGAGTAGAACTGAGGTCACTAGAGACCAGGGAGAGAGCAGGTATAGAAGGGGATGTGTAAGAGAGCACAGGAGAGA
>CAJQZJ010031998.1:11631611-11646294 GCA_907164525.1 Lophiomys imhausi | reverse complement strand
GCATCTTAGTCTTTGTTTTCAGTGCTGGTGACTGAGCCCTGGGTCTTGTCCTGCATCTTAGTCTTTGTTTTCAGTGCTGGTGACTGAGCCCTGGGTCGTGTGCATGCCAGGCAGGTGCTCTACCACTCGGGGCCACCTCTACTTTTGTATCTTATTTTCTAAATTCATTGTGAACGCGGGAGGGGAAGTCAGGGGCTGACAGCCTCCTTGAGAGCTAAGCATGGGCAGAAACACACATATTAACTAAGCATTTGTTAAATGAGTGCATGAATTTGTCCAAGGTCATGTGGTTAATAAGTAACAGAGTACGGACTTGAATCCATGTGTGATGGAAAAGTTCTGGGTTTTCTAAAATTCCACTTCAGTGGTTCTTGTACGAGTTCTATTTCTGGGCTGCAAATGGGCTGCCAGGAAATTGGAAACACTGGCTGGCCCGAGCACTACCTACCTTAAAAACACATGCATGCCTAAGACCTTTGCTGATGATCTATACCCATGACAGTGGCGAAGGAAGAGTTCAACATGTCTGTTTGCTGTTGATCACATCATGCCAATACGGATTGACCTCTCTAGGAAACCGGGAGGCAGCAGAAGCTGCAAATGGGTCCTTAAGTGACCTGCAGCAGCATGCGGCAGACGGGGAGAAGAAAGGCAAGCAGCAGAACATGAAAATGATGAACAAAAGTGGTGAGGCTAGGGACCGGAGCTCCACCAGAGGAGACAGAGGTCCAGGAGGGACTAGGGTTTGGGGTGTGGGGAGGAGGCAAGAGAAGAAAGAACAAACATAAAAATCCTAGGACACAAAAGGCAAAAGAGGAAACACACACACACACACACACACACACACAGAAGGACACAGATAATTTAGAGGAACCAGATACAAGAATAGTAGTCAACTGCTAGCAAGAAAAAAAAAACCACAAAACGATTGTCTATCTTATGTCAAAATGATGACAGGTGACCCTCTTCTCAACCCAAAAAAGTGTCAGATGTTGTGGTTTGTAATCCCAGCACTCAGGTGGCTGAGCAGAGGGATCATTAAGTTCTAGGCTAGCCTGGGCTACACAGGGGGATTCTGTCTCAAAAAGCAAAGCAAAGAAAAATTAAAACTAAACAAACACACAAAAAGGATGAAGAGTTTTAGGTGGGCTGGGTGCCAACATACTAGTTGAAAACAGTTAGGGGAGGCAACAGATAAAGAGTCCTTCCACAGGCAAAAGGGAAGTTTGAACATTGAAGGTACCTCCTCCACTAGCAGCCCAGGAGGGCCTGTTTGGTGTGAGCTCAGCAGGACCCATCCTCACTGAGCTAACGCAGAACTCAGGACTGTGTATTCACAAATATCATATAAAACCAGGGCTGCCTTTGCCTTGCAAGTGGCTTTTCTGCCCCGTTTAAAGGCCAAGCTGAGTTGTCTGTCCACTCCCCACCACTGCCAAGTGGTGCACAAAGAATTCTCTGACCCGCTGAGCCCACTGCTGATGAAAGCGCTCAAGTGTGAGTGGAAGCAAAGTGTAGGGAGTGACATTTACTAGCTGAAAACAGTGGGATCAGAGCGCTGCAGTTCATGAGATTAAATGTCAGGATTTCAACATTTAGCTGAGCATTAACTATGGAAGTCTCAAAAAATGGAGGACTCAGTTTTCTATTGTAAACAGCACTTCAGAAATCTAAAGAAAGGCTTTAAAAGCAAGGAGGTAACTGATCCAGGCTGGACAGGAATGCACAGATTGTTCTGAGCTGCACACGTTACACGGGCTGGGTGGTGTCCTCAGTCCTTTACCATCACAACTGGAGGAGGTCACTTTCCCAACTCTCCACACTTAGCAAGGTGTCAGTCAACACCCAAAATACAAGTGCCTCAAAGCACAGAAGTTTCCACACTGAGCATGGATCCTAAAGGTATTTGTATATTTGTTTTTGTTTTTTATTGTTCTTTTAGAATGAGTACTTTTTAAAATACAAAAAAAGTTAGAGACGAAAATGGATCACCACCACCCCAAGCATAGTTTTCCCATGGATGCATTTACTTATGACATAAGTGGTTAGAGTTTCTAAATATAACATCCATTTTGTGAGGGTGGGGTGGGGAGGAAGGGAGACAGAGGAACGGAAGGAGGAAGGGAGGGAGAGAGAAAAAGAACATTTCAAAACTGGATAGTATGAGCAGTCAATCCTTCCTTCCTAAGCAGCCAGTAAGCACCCTACTTTGCTGACTGTGGGTGTGGACGCATACACATCTAATGACCGTGGATAAAGTTGCAAGCCGTTGCTTTAAACCTTTGAAGTTTTCTACTTAATCCTCAATGTCTTTATGAGGTGGTTAATATTATTCCCATTTTGCAGATAAGACGACTGGGGCTCCAGAGGAGATTAAAGACTTTACCTAAGACCACAGGACTATTAAATCAAGTGGGATTTAAGTTCCAGCCATAACCTCTAGTTCAGAAATTCAAAGTCCAACTGAGATCACAGGCATATGAAGAAACAAACAAACAAAAGTGCCAAGACAAGGACATGAGAGGATACACTGAATAACTCAGGTCCACAAAAGCATCAGAGAGTCCTGATGACAAAGGGGAACCTCTTTGGGGTGAAAAGGCGGCAAGCTGTTTTGTTTCCCCAGTTATGGGAAGCTGAAGCTATACGTAGCAAAGCTTTGAGTGTTTACCACATCCCTGGGTCAGCATTTGGTGTGTATAAGAAACAGTCTGGAAACTGAGAGACATGGATGGTAAGCCAGCCAGGCGAAGGTGAAAAAGGAAATGAGAGCAGGGAAATGGAGGCCAGAACAGGGAGGTGGTGAGGTCTGTGAATCTACGTCTGCTAAGAAGCTTTTAGACTATTTAGTTTAAGAATAAAAACTATGAGGCTGGGCATGGTGGAACACAACTTCGATCCCAGCACTCAGTAGGCAGAGGGTGGCAGGTCTTTGTGAGTTTGAGGCCAGCCTGGTATACACTGTGAGTTCCTGGCAAGCCAAGGCTACACAGAGAGACCCTGCCTCCCAAATAGGGGCATGGGGCCATTGAATATAATGATTATAATGGTTCCTATTTTGTAAAGATCTGGTTGATCCTATCTACAATGATCTGAAATCCACAGTCCAAAATCACAATTTGTTTGATTCTAGTTAAGGCATTTGCCACGAAGCCTGACAACCTGACTTCAATCCACAGGACAAGCTCAGTCCCCTCACCCCCAATACATAGCACACAAACACACACTAAATAAATACATGTAATTAAAATTTCAAATTTATAATAATCTGAAATCCAGTCCAAAATCACAACTTGTTTGATCATCAACATAAGTAAATGTCATAAATCTTTCCTTCCTTCCTTCCTTCCTTCCTTCCTTCCTTCCTTCCTTCCTTCCTTCCCTCCCTCCCTCCCTCCCTCCCTCCCTCCCTCCCTCCTTCCTTCCTTTTCTTCTTTTCTTTTTGTTTTTCAGGACAGGGTTTCTCTGTGTGTATCCCTGGCTGTCCTGGATTCATTTTCTAGACTAGGCTGGCCTTGAACTCACAGAGATCCACCTGCCTCTGCCTCCCAAGTGCTGGGATTAAAGGCATGTGCCACCACACCTGGCAGATATCATAAACCTTAAGAAGGCTAATCAAGAAGAAAGGTTAGTGGCAATGAGAGAGCTTAAAAGGCCCATGGAAGTGCTCCTAGAGCAGGAGCCAACTGATGGCCTCTGTCAGCTAACTCCAGCCCACATCTTAGCAAGGCTGCAATTTGTATCAGGTTCTTTTAGAAATCCTTGCTGCTGCATCTGCCCCACCACGGTCCTTGTTCTGGAGGCTCCAATGTACGGAGCATGATTCACCCTCGGCCTGAGGCATCTTTCCCAGGGTCTGAGCACTGTGGCTGTGATGCTTTCTGGTCAGTCTTCTGTCCTTCAGGCTAAATCTCCTTACTTCCTCCAACTGTTCCTCATATAACTTGGTTTCATATTCCTTCGCCATCTGGTCATTTACTGAACAAGTTCCACTTTGTCAATGGTCCTTTAAAAGTGTGGTGCCAGGACCAAATGTGGTTTCCAGAACAGAAATAGGTTAACTGTATGTCCTAATGCTACTACAAGGAAAATGTTCTTCCTTCAGAGGGCAGGTTGAAGATGAAGAAGGGAGGGGACAGGCTATGAAATCACTATTTCTCAGTACTGGAAGATTTCCTTTTTGTTTATGTGAATTCCATTTGAATTTGAATTTTGTTTTGTTTCATTTTTTGGAGACAGGGTTTCTCTGCATAGCTCTGGCTGTCCTAGAACTTGATCTGTAGACGAGGCTGGCCTCAAACTCAGAGATCTACCTGCCTCTGCCTCCCAGGTACTGGGATTATAGGTGTGCATCACCATTGGCCAGCTGAATTTGAAAATTAAATTACATTTATTTATTTAGTGTGTGTCTGTGTGCTGTGGGGGTGAGGGGACTGAACTTTTCCTGTGGATTGAAGTCAGGTTGTCAGGCTTGGTGGCAAATGCCTTAACCTGCTGAGCTGTTTTTCAGGCCCTCCATTTTAATTCTTAATACTTAGAACTAGATTGCTGATCTCAAAGAATCCCAAAGAATCGCCCCCCCTCAACTTGTTTTTGTTTTAAGGGTTGGTCTGGTTAGGAAATAACATTGTTTTACATTCATTCATTCATTTTTGTTTCTGTGTGGAGTGTACATGCTTGCCAGGACCTTACAGTGTGGAGGTCACACAACAACCTGCAGGAACTGCTTCTCTCCCACCATGTGGGTTCTGCGAAGTGAACTCATGTCATCAGGCTTCATGAGGATGTGCAGCAAGTACCTTCACCCACAGTTATCTCACCACTTCTTAATTTTATTTTCTGACAGCATTTACCTGTCAATATCCCATATCAACTTCTAGTTGAAGTATTTCTCTCTTCAGAGACTGTCCTGACCAAGTCCTACGTCAATCTAACTGATACAAAGACACCACCATCCAGGGACAGCCTACTGGACCCTTTGTTAAAGTCAAGCCCAGGACTCAGCTCAGACTTGAACTTACCCACCTCTCAGAATCTTGGTCCCCACTGTGGCATGATACAATATCTACTCACTATGGTGTAAAGCTGATGTTCAGTTACCTTTATTACTGAGTCACTAACACACTGATAATAAACAATGATAAGGCTCCATTTTGGCTCAAAAATGCGGAGAAAGAGAGAGAGAGAGAGAGAGAGAGAGAGAGAGAGAGAGAGAGAGATCATGAAAATTGTCTATTAGTGAATTCAGGGCATCTACGATGGTTAAAATGTCCTTTTTACGTGACATAAAAGAGAAAGAAGCTACTGGATCTGGTCTTTCTATTAGCTGTGTAATTGCTGCTTGTGATTATGGAAAATACCACAGGGATGACTTAGTTTTTTTTGCCATTCTTAAATTCTACAAAAAAAGAAAGAGCTCTTGACTGGAAAGACAAAAATGTATCAGAATATCACTCCATATTTAGTAAAAAGTTGTAGAAATTTGGAAGCCAAATATCTAATTCCAACAGTGCCTAGCAGAAACAAACAAGCAAAGCTCCCCTCCCTATATAAACAAAGACACTGAATAAGGGCAGAAGGAATTATCCTGACCATATTGTCACACTGTAGTGAGAAAAGAATGAGGGAGAGAATAGCTTATGTAAGGAAACATGTAGCATCCAGTTACTTCCTGCAGCAGACAGATTCTGCCAGCTGAAATCCCCCATGTCAGAGCCTCTGGGGTGTGATTTCACCCAGGGCACCTCTCATGAATGAGACTAAAGGCTGTATGAAAGAGGTCCCAGAAATTCCCTGACCTTCCCTCCACTCGAAGTGACAGAGTTGTCTATAACAAGGAAGTACCCTCTCACCAGACAGCAAACTGGCCATGGTTGTGACCTTGGACTTCTAGCCTCTGTGACTTTGAGAAACACATTTCTATTGGAAAGCAGTCAGTTTATGCTATTTTCCTAGAGTAGCTTGAAGAGATGTAGGCCTTTCCATACAAAATGGGATTAAGATCCTTCTTATCCCTTATGCACTTGTCTAGCATTCATGAGGCCCTAGGTTTGATTCCCATCATCACAAAATGAAAACAAAGAACAAAGTTTAACCACATTTAATTAGTATATTGCCACATGAACTTTATTTTTTTTTTTTTAATTTTTATTTATTTATTTTTTTTTTTGGTTTTTCGAGACAGGGTTTCTCTGAATATCTCTGGCTGTCCTGGACTCGCTTTGTAGACCAGGCTGGCCTCGAACTCACAAAGATCCGCCTGCCTCTGCCTCCCAAGTGCTGGGATTAAAGGCGTGCGCCACCACCGCCCGGCCGCCACATGAACTTTAATTTGGATCTTTGGATGAATGTCACAGTAACCTGAAGTCTCATTTGGGAAAATCATAGCATCCAGCTGTCGGAGATAGAGTTGGAACTAAGCTTTCTAGAACTCCTTCACAATCATTCTGTTTCACTAGAGCAGGCTATTACAAAGGCATTGTACTGGAACCAGCAATACTTTTGGTGCTCAGTAAGTACCAATTAGTTCTTCTAATCTTCCTGAGAAATATAAATGCCACCTTTGATAGTCACAAAGGCTGAGTCAACATTAAGTCAAGCTTGCATCCATCCCCTAATCAAGCAACACTGCAGGTTAGTCATTGTGATGGTTTGAATAGGTATGATCTCCACAGACTTCTGTGTTTGAATGCCTGACCCATGGGGAGTGGCGCTATTAGGAGGTGTGGCCTTGTTGGAGTAGGTGTGGATTTGTTGGAGGAAGTATGTCACTGTGGGGGTGGGTTTTGAGGTATGATATATGTATGTTCAAGCTATGCCCAGTGTGACACTCAGTCTCCTTCTGCTGCCTGTAGATCCAGATGTAGAACTCTCAGCTCCTTCTCCAGCTCCGTGTCTGCTTGGACACCGTCATGTTTCCCATCATGATGACAGTGGACTAAACCTCTGAAACTGTAAGCCAGCCCCAATTAAATGTTGTCCTTTAGAAGAGTTGCTTCGGTCATGGTGTCTCTTCACAGCAATAAAACCCTAACTAAGATGGTCACATACTCTCTTTTCATATGTAGGAGCTCCAGTCTGAGAACAGGCATGCCCCATGATTAGAGGGGTCTGTTCTAAAGAGCCTTCCTTTGGTAGAATTTTTGGTAGTGTATTGCTTTAGAATCAACGAATCAAAGACTTGTAAAGTTGGAAGGGCCCTAAAGATCAAAGGTTGAATTGTAGAAGTTCTAATCTAATGAGATGTTTCTATGCCTTCCTTGTATTTGCTCTGTTAGTAAAGAAAAGAAATCCACAGGAATGTTCTAATTGTTAAAAGTATTAGAATTACTATACATGTCTAAACATAGAACTGCCTTAATTTTCCATGACTAGGTAAATAAAAAGCTGTATTTAAACCCAACTAAAAGCTATTGTTTATCCACAATTTATCCCAAGCCTCCATTAAAAAAATATGGTATTCAAAAATAAAACCTTGTATTCAGAATAAAAATACAATGACCAGAATCTGGATATTTGTGGTGTTTTGCCAACAACTAAAACAACCTGGCATTGAGTTGGCTCTGAAGACAAAGGAAGTTGATTATTACTTCAGTGTCCCCAGGCTGATTTATTGGCCCGGTAAGGACGAGACTCAACTTCAGATATTTTACTGTTCTCAGGTCTCCAGTGAGATGAAATGCTTTCACATGCAGTTTTAGTCATGGGTTACTTTTATTTCATTAGCACTATCATTAAATCACTTCCCCTCCAAAATTTCCGAATTTACAATTTTCACGGATTTTTGGAGCTTCATTCTGATACGATGGTCTTCAGTTTACCCTTTATCAGCTTTACCGTTCTGTAGTCAGGTCATTCTCAGACATTTCAGAACAAGTTCTAAATGCTCCCCAGAGACTGCAGGTATTTGGGGTGTGGGCCTGTTCACTGCTTGGCTGTGAAACAGGCTTCCTCCTCTGGTGCTTGGGCGGTTTCTGACCTAAACTGACCTAAGTTCCAGGGCTTCAAACGTGCATTTGCTCCCTGTGTCTTCTGGACTAATCTATCCAACATTCTGGAGTTTCGTGTGGTAGTATTTACAGTACAACTCCTTCAGCCTGTGATGATAGGATGGTGGCTCATTAACCTGCTCTTGGTCACCCATTTTCAACCCAAATCTGTCCTCCTCTGAGCCTTAGGCTTGGGGTTCACACCTGCACCCTAGATTACAAATGTTTCTGAAATGTGTGTGATCTCCATATTTCACAGTAGCCAGTTTTAGTTCAGCTCACAGCAGTTAATACAAAATAAAAACAAATTTGAAAATCATTTATTTTTTGTGATGCGCTTAAATTTATAAATAATTTAGAGATAAGTTCAAAAGATAAGTTTTATGATTAGAAAGCAATTCTACTTGACATTTTCAGGACATCTTGAGAAATAAAAATAATCCAATGGCTAGTATTTTACAAATTAAGTAGGTATTTTGGTGGCACAGGGAGACCAAAAGCTTGGTTATACTTTCTAATTGTTTTCAATCTGAAGAGAGGTTCACATAGTTTTAAATTTAGACACTGAGTCTCTACTCTTGGCTAACAAAGAAGGCCTTGCACATCCACTAAGACCAGTGGTTCTCAACCTTCCTAATGCTGCAATCCTTTAATATAGTTCCTCAATGTTGTGGTGACCCCCCAACCATAACATTATTTTCATTGCTACTATTGTGAATCATAATGTAAATATCTGATATGCAGGTTATCTGATGTGTGACCCCTGTGAAGGGTCATTCTGTCCCCGACATGACCCACAGGCAGCAGGAGGAGACAATGAAGTACTAGGCCTGCCTTGAGCTTCTGAGACAGCAAAGCCAATGCCCCTAGAGATGCATTTCCACCAACAAGGCAAGACCTACTGCAACAAAGCCATACCTCCAATAATGCTACTCCCTATGAGCCATGGAGCCATTTCCATTCAGACCATCACAGCTGGTAACAGGGAGAAAGGTGAGGCAGTACAGTGAAAGCAGAGGCTGTGGACTAGCAACAGAAGTTTGGCTATCAACAGGTAGAGCTGTGGTGTAGGTGTACAAGGCAACCAGTGTAGAGGAATTTTAATCCAGCACACCTTTAATTCCTCCATCTGGAATGGAGACACCTTTACCACACATCTTTAATCCCAGACAATGAAAATTAAGATTAGTTGATAGAAGGAAACAGGTATATTTGAAAGTGATGTCTAATTGCAAGGCAGACAAAGTGATGAATCAGAGGAAGATGTGACAGAACAGGATATGCCCACCTCGCATGAGACCAGAGAGGAAAGAGAGGTGACTTAAAAGACAGCAGTGCAGAGGGAGGGAAAACTGGATCAGCTCAGTCAGTGCGGTTTGTGCAGTGCAGGTCAGCAGAGGCAGGCGAAGCCAGAGATAAGAAGGAGTCAGAAGATTAGGACAAATGGCCAGCATTAGTTTGAAGCCAAGCAGAGCAATTCAGTGAGAAACAGAGAAGTCAGCATGAATCAGTCATCTTGGAGAGGTGTTTGAACCAAAACAGCTGTGTTGAAGCAGTCAGCCACAGCTTAGAAAGAACTACAAAGGGTGAGCTATTCAGCCATAAGCCTCCAAGATGACAACTACATCTGGCAAATAAAGGAAACTTTTATAAACCAGCTGTCTGAAGAAGCAGCTGGACAGTTCAAGTGTGGCCAGTGAAGGAAGATGGGCGTCGAATGTGAAGAGACAAGAGAATGTGAAAATCTGAGACGGAAGAAAGAAGAAAGACTGAAGAAAGATAGAAGGCCATAAAAAGCCAGAGAAGAGAAACTATGGTCCCAATTGCTGGAAGAGTCAAAGGGATCTCCACATCATCAGGGCCAAGTGTCTCTGACCAAGTGTCTGGAGCTAAGAGTTGTAACACTTAACTGCTATCAAAGGCTGAAAACTCCAAATTTCATAGGACCACAGAGAGCTGGACACCCATGGAGATAATGGTCCTGATGCTGAAGGCCCAAGAGCATTGTACCACTAGAGAGATCATGAGATGATGCTCCCACCTGCCTGCTGCTGCTGCCTCTTACCAAGCACTGAGGGAAATGAAAGCTGCCACACAACAGCATTGAAGAGTTCCTTCTTGTCTACTCAGAATCTCTATTTGGGCAGAAGACAAGAATTCCCAGCCAAGAAAATGCTAACACTGAAAGACCCTCTAAGTGGCCAGCACAATGTTATTATGGTCCATGATGGTGGTGATGGGGGCAAGAGAAGAGCAGTAAAGCCAGAATACTTCAACATTCCCACAGTTAACTGCTTATCTGTAAAGCCAAGTGTTCAAAAGAGGAAAATGCTGGGATGTGGCCAACTTTCAGAAGAAGCAAGAAAACAAAGATCTAGATGGGAACTAAAGCCTGTGGGTCAAGCACAGGCTGATGAGTCCCGAGAGGAGCAGGTACAGAAGGCCACTCTTGAGTGGGTGCCCAGCAGGAGAGAGCTGAGGTTCATGGGTAAATTCTGACCCAGTGTGTTTGGAAGGGTGGAATCTGTGATGAAAACACAACCAGAAGGCCAAGAAAGAAAGAAGAGAAGCCGGGCGGTGGTGGCGCACGCCTTTAATCCCAGCACTTGGGAGGCAGAGGCAGGCGGATCTTTGTGAGTTCGAGGTCAGCCTGGTCTACAAAGCGAGTCCAGGAGAGCCAGAGATATTCAGAGAAACCCTGTCTCGAAAAACCAAAAAAAAAAAAAAAAAAAAAAGAAAGAAGAGAAGCAAATAATTCTTGCTTGTTATTATGCCTAAGAGGCTCATTGTACCATGAAAATCACTTCTGGGCACTGTGCACACATTCCTTGGTAAGAATTTAGAAATATTTGATTTCTAACTAATGACAAAGACCAAGGGGTAGAAGGAGACCCAGGAACTACCATGGAGGCTTCTAATCAGTGTATAGTTATGATCATAAAAGACTAGAAAATGGAATTATGGTTCTTGTTCTATCAACAAGGGAAAGTAAGTCTGTAGATATGGACTAGCTCACCTAAGCTTGCTTAAATATTAGAATGGTGGACCTACCTACAGTTTGAACCCTGGTGTGCATATGGCCCAAGCCCATTCCTCTCTATTTCATGTAGAGAGTATATATTTGATATCCTTTCAGAGGGCAGAGACAAGCAATCACTTATTCATATGAGGTCTAGGGCTGAGCCTGGAAGGAAGGACAGAGAACTGATTTTTGATCTCTGTTTTGCTATTAGTTCTAAGACTCTGGGCAAGGCACCTACTATTTACACTTTAACAAAAGGATGAGTTAGCCGGGCGGTGGTGGCGCACGCCTTTAATCCCAGCACTTGGGAGGCAGAGGCAGGTGGATCTTTGTGAGTTTGAGGCCAGCCTGGTCTACAAAGTGAGTCCAGGACAGCCAAGGATACACAGAGAAACCCTGTCTCAAAAAAAAAAAAAAAAAAAAAAAAACAAGAAAAGGATGAGTTTAAATTACTGCTAAGGTGCCATCAGTATATGCTTATGAGTCCAACTGTACAAGTGGATTGCACAATAGGGACCAACTTAACATGACTGAAGGGAAATATGAGGACATACACTGAGTTTCATATCTAAAAACTGAACAAGATATAAATAATCCGATGAATATTAACTCTTGGGCCACAATGGCGGCGACAGCCCTAAATCTTTAAAGAAGTGTTCTGTGATGAAAAGTCTCTCTTGCAACTGTATAATAAACCCACAGACTTTACGTATTGGCATGCATTTAGTCCCCGGTAACATCTACTAGACCCCCAAGTACTTCTTTATATTGCTACTGTCTTCAAGGACTTCAAAAGGGGGCTTTAGTAATGGATCCAGCCCCAGCTCAGAAAAGGAATCAACAGAGTGACACAACCAGAGGCCAAAGACACCAGGAATGGACACCAGGGAGGGAGCAGGGAATCTTATGCAAGTTACTTTGTAGCTCTGGCTCATCTTTGTCCTGAAGTCACTAGGTCCTCAAATTTGTCAGAGGGAGCCAGAAATAGGGAATCTATCCAGGTGAGAAATACCTAGCGTTACTCTGAGGCTCAGGCACTAACTACTTGAAACAGAACATGCCTGTGTCCTGTGGTGCAGATGTCATCTGTTTCAGAGTCGACTGAGAAAAGAGAAGGAAGCCCTGGTGAGTGCTAGTTTTGGAACTAAAAAAGGACTCACTGTAACAGAAAAACGGCACTAAGAAGGCCTTGCCTAATTCACACTGAGCCAGGCTCTCATAGACCTAATACCTATGGTGCATGCAGTTTCCATCAACATCTATCTGCTTCCCGCAGTCAACAGCCAGGAGGCCTTAGAACACTGCCAAACACTGTTATGAACCTGAGGATCTGACAGAGGAGTTAATAATAAAAACAAAATAAAATGCAAAGGGGTTTGGTGCATTAGCAGGGGCAAAAGGAAGAGATGCGGTGAAAATTAACGTTAACCTGGGTTTGATGGCACATGCCTTTTAACCCCAGGACTTGCAGAGGAAGGTGCATTTCAGTGAGCCTGAGAGTACGGTGGTCTAAAATAACAACTTTCAGGCTAGCCAGGACTATATAGTGAGACTCTGTCTAAAATGAAGAAAAAGGGGGTGGGAGGAGAAAAAAGAAAATTAATTTCCCAGAAGTCCTAAGGGGGAAAAAAAAAAGAGCTCCTATAACAGAGACAAATGGACAGACAGGAAGGTGACTGAGGACACCAGGAGATAATATATCATGCTATGAAGAGACAGCATGTGTAGAATAGGGCAGGAAGACAACCAAGTCTTCAAGTGTGCTCCTTAAGCAAACCAGGAAGAAGTCCCTAATGCCTCTAGCCATTATGGAAGCAAATCTTTTTTGTCATCTGCAATGTCTAAGAAATGAGGAGGTACAAGAGCTGTGAGGAACACTGAGTCATTTTGGCAGGAAGTGGAGTGGCTTAAAAGCAAGTGCATCTGCCACCTATGTGATGGGGTGGTGTTAAGCATTCTAAATGTTAATTGGTCCTGCTTGCTGTCTGTTACTTACATTGTCTCTGATTGGTTAAATAAATGCTGAGGCCTGGAGATTGGGCAAAGACAGAGGTAGGCAGGATTAAGGTATGTGAGGCTTCAGAGACAGAGAGCATCTTGGGGAGAAGCCAGGACCAGGAAGAAGGAGGACACACGCCATGGGGTAGATTAAAGAAGGTCATTCCACATGGCCTGGAACATCGGCATAGCATGGATAATAGCAGTCCAAAGGGACGTAAGTGTATATGGGGCCATATCTGGGTAATAGAATTATGAGCTATCTTAGATGGGCTAGGATTGCACAATTCAGGCCAAGGCTTGTTAAAGTCTATCCGGTGTCCGTGTGCATTTATTTATAATGGCACGTTAAGGATTAACAGCATCGACCAATTAATGATAATCTAAATACTGGCTAAATAGTCTAATTAGCCATTTTTTTTTCCTACACCTGTGCTCCTTCTGTAACTTGTTCCCATTTGACTGGAGGAAAAGCTAAGGTCAGAGCCAGCATGGGTGGTGCACACCTTTAATCCCAGCACTTGGGAGGCAAAGGCAGGTGGATCTCTGTGAGTTCAAGGCCAGCCTGGTCTACAGAGTGAATTCTAAGACAGGCAGGGCTACACAGAGAAACCCTGTCCCTAAAACCAGAAACAAACAAACAGCTAAGGTCAGAGAGAGCACAGAGTTAGTACAGACTAATTCCCAACAAAGCTCTTGAGCCTCACAATGGCATTTTTCTCCTCTACTACAATGAGGTATAATAAATATAAACTAGAGGAAGGAAAACTGACAATTAAAAGAAAAAGGTAAGGGTGAATCATCAATGAAGCTTATGAGAAGAAGGAAATTTAGGTCTGGAAGTCTGCGTTACATAAGTCTCCTTTGGTTCCCCCCAGAACGGGGAATACCCTCATCCTATCAGCAGCAACAGACCAGGTTCTTGGCTAGCCCCTCTCCCCCACCCCTTGCCAAAGTTTCATATAAAACACTGCATAGTGTAAGCAATTTTGGTGAAAACAGCACCTGGAGCTTTGAAGGTGTGTACAAAACTGATTTAAGCACGACACACACACACACCTGTCTTTAGAGAAAAGTGATTATTTAGCCCACAAAAACAAAACTAAACCTCTTTTCACATCTATCAGCTGTAAACATATTTTTAAAAACTGTTTGTGTCAAAGACTTGTGTAAGTGGCTTAAATGTGAATATAGGAAGACCAAGGAGGCAAAATCAGTCATGTGTTAACAAATGGGATTTGTTGCTCTTTGCAATTCTATATACAATTCAACCGCAGGATTTCATTATTCATGACAGACTATGGAAATGCTGATACTGTAAACACATGAAGCTTATACATCGTGTACTCACACTTCGTAAAAAGTGATCAGCCAGAACACATTCTTACGTAATTCAAAGATTGTATCCACAGGAGCTATTCTCAAACCTGTGGGACATCAGCTACAGTCTCTGACCTGTTTCTCACTGAACCCTTTCACACCTTAGCCAACAATGGCTTACATATCTTCCTCTATGAGCCAGGATGTTTCAGATGTGTGTGGACTTAACCATCTCACCAAAACTGCGGTAATCACACAATCCTCAGTTCTAACTGCAAGACCCTACTGAAGAGTGTTCCTGTAATTATCTGCCATGTGTGTTCTAACTGCAGAGTGTTCCTGTAGTTACCTGCCA
>CAJQZJ010031998.1:11604159-11631601 GCA_907164525.1 Lophiomys imhausi | reverse complement strand
TGCAGAGTGTCCCTGTAGTTACCTGCCATATGTGTTCTAACTGCAGAGTGTTCCTGTAGTTACCTGTCATGTGTGTTCTAACTGCAGAGTGTCCCTGTAGTTACCTGCCATGTGTCTCAGGGAGAATCCGGTTATTCCCTGGACCATGTAGAAGTGTCACCACAGAAGTAAGAAACAGCTTGGTGGGGTTGAAGAGATTGCCCAGTGGTTAAAAATACTTGTTCTTGCAGAGGACCTGGGTTCAATTCCTAGCATCTATGGGGGATCACAACCATCTGTTAACTCCCAGGAACCAAAGCTTTTACAGCTGAATTAATGTCACATATGTTTTACACTAGTATATGTATATATATATATATATATATATCCATCACCATGAGACTTCACTGTATTCACAATGACAACACTTCACAATTTGTTGTATACAAATGACAACAAATCACATTGAAAGTCCAGAAAAAAAAAAGAAAGAGGCCGTCATCAAATAGCAAACTATCAAACTGTAAATGCTAATCTACATAGGTTTTTTTTCTTCCCACTGCTTTCACCTTCCACCTTTCTTGATTTTCAAGCTCATATGAATAGTGCTAATGCACAATGATCTTTTAGATGAGGGCCATTCTTCTACCCAGTGAGACAGGAAATGACAAAGACTGAAGAGAAAAGGGTCTTTGAGGTCCAG
The DNA here is from genome assembly GCA_907164525.1 of Lophiomys imhausi. Classification (NCBI taxonomy): domain Eukaryota; kingdom Metazoa; phylum Chordata; class Mammalia; order Rodentia; family Muridae; genus Lophiomys; species Lophiomys imhausi. Next base: position 11,630,919 of record CAJQZJ010031998.1, on the reverse strand, counting down.
AGGCTTGTTGGAAAACACTGTCCGATTTTCAACATTTTTTTGGTTATTTACTTATTTAAGTTTTTTGAGATAGGGTTTCTCTGTGTAGCCCTGGCTGTCCTGGACTCCCTTTGTAGACCAGGCTGGGCTTGAACTCACAGAGATCTGCCTGCCTCTGCCTCCCGAGTGCTTAAACGTGTGCACCACCATGCCCGGCTGTTTGTTTGTTTGTTTGTTTTTTGGTTGTGAGCCTAGCCTTTAACGGCTGAGCCATCTCTCCAGCCCTTATTTGTTTTTTTTTTTTTTTCAGATGGAAGGTCACTATGCAGCCTAGGATGGCCTGGAATTCATGATCCTCCTGCTTCAGCCTCTAGAGCGATTGAATAAAGGTGAATGGCACCATATTCAGTTTGTCTTTTCCTTTTATTGCTCTGACAATTAGAATACCCAACAAATCAGAAATGTGTTATCCACAAAAAAGAAAGAAATACTTAGAGGACCTCTAGGAATTAGCTAATTCGGAGGGAGTGGAAGTTTGCCAAGGAGCAGTTATAGACCCCCACTGTTCTATTTGTTCTAGCCCCGCTTACAGATGTAAACAGTCTCCTCTCAGCGGCAGTGGGTGTCTGGTGATTTCTCCTTTCTATTCCCTTTCTATCCAACTTCTCACCTCTGGCACTAGCTGAACTCCAACATGCTCTGAGCACTTTAATTGGTTCTGAGGAAGCTGAGATGAGTGCTGCTCTTAACCTTCCTTAAAGAGCCACTTCAGCCGGGCGGGCATGGTGGCGCACACCTTTAGTCCCAGCGCTCTGGAGGCAGAGTCAGGCGGATCTCTATGAGTTCAAGGCCAGCCTGGGCTACAGAGTGAGTTCTGGGACAAATAGTGCTACACAGAGAAACCCTGTCTCAAAAACCAAAAGAAGAAAAAAAAAAGTTTAGCAAAAGAGCCATGGCCTATACTCAGATCTGTACAAGGTCCCCCTCTGTCTCCATACGGGCTCTGGCTACGTCTGCACACCCCCACACCCCACTCCAGAATCTCCATTGTAACTGCCACCAGTTATGTAATCCTGCTCCATCCTTTCTCTTTAACTAAGAGCAAAGGAAGAAGAACAACGGAAGATGTCTAAAATTCTAGGGAAAGAGTCACCTTGCTAAATTTAAACTACGCATGAATAGAGCCAATGGCCCACAGGGGCCTTTCAAGTGAGAACCTGCAAAGTTGGACTGCTTGTAACAATCACTTGTGCATTTAAGATTGTTTTCAAAAACTTCCTCCCTCTTTCCAACACTCTGTTCTCAAGTAGCCACTAGCACTCCTACCTCCTTGCTCAGAAGGCCAGTTCTCTGGCCTTGGTCATGGTCTTTGCCCACACACCTGTTCCTTCTTTGAAAGCCATTTCATCTCCACCATACTTTCTTTTTAAAGATGTGTGTGTGTGCATGTGTAAGTACACTAGCACACCAGTACCTGCCTAAGTTTATGTGCACCATGTATAAGCAGGTGCTTGTGGAGGCCAGAAGAGGTCATTAGATCCTGTGGCGGGTTGAATAGAAATGGCCCCCACAGACTCATGTGTGTGAATGCTTGGCCCTTAGAGAGTGGCACATTAGGAAGGGTGGCCTTGTGAGACTAGATGTGGCCATGTTGGAGGAAGTATGTCACTGCGGGGTGGGCTTTGAGGTCTCCTACACGCAAGCTATGCCTAGTGTAACACAGTCTCCTTCTGCTGCCTGCAGATCAAGATGTAGAACTCTCAGCTCCTCCAGCACCGTGTCTGCCTGCGTGCTGCCATATTTCTTGCCATGATAATGGACTAAACCTCTGCAACTGTAAATCAGCTCCACTGAAATGTTTTCCTTTACAAGAGTTGTCATTGTCACGGATTATCACCACAGCAATGAAACCCTAACTAAGACAAATCCCATGGAACAGCAGCTCCAGGTGTTGTGAGCTATCTGGTATGGGCACTGGAACCCCAAGCCAGGTCCTCTGGAAGAGCAGCCAGTTCCTTTAACAATGGCCATCTCTCCAGCCCCACACTTCCCGTTTCTTATCCTTTTGACTGGATTTATTTTTCTTCCACTTTCACTTTTTATTTCTACTGTAGCCATACTGCCACCCTTAAGAAAACACACTGGCTTTCCCTCTGAAAGGAAGAGGGACTGCTGGCCTGATGGGCTAGAAGAGCAGCAGCTCAGAAAGTGATGGAAGCAAAGCCAGATGAGGGAGGGAGCACAAGTGGTGGACAGCATGCTGGATTCTGTGGAGGAAAAATGCAAGGCTTGCCAAGTGGACAAAGGATTGACTTAGAAAGAGAAATTATTTTCAAACTTCAGAGTCCTTGAATAGGGAGAGTATAAACAGTTCAAAGCAATCAGTAATGGGAAATAGCCTCACTTTGAAAAAGATTTTGTTTCGAGCCCTCTCACAATGTGAAACAGAAGCTCTAAGTTTAAATACTTCATGTGTGGGTAGAAGCGGCTACAGGCTGTCACCCAGCAAGACTGTCAGTGGCACAGCTGGTCACTCAACTCTGAATCTGTTAGTTCAGGAACCAGACATTTGAGAGGATCTACATACCCAATCACTTCTCTCAGTAGACTCTGCTCACCACAGAACTTGTCAGAAACACATGTGTGTCGGTAGGGAGGTTGCATATGTAAGGGAGAGCAAGCAGGGAAAGAGAAATACTGTTATTATCTTAATGCATTACAGAGGACTGGGCAGTAGAAGAATAGGAACTGAAGAAAACTAAACAAATAGTTCTAAAATGTGATCTCATTCATCTTGTACACAAAGCAGTAGACAGTGTGATACAACTGTTTCTGTTTCCATTAGGCTTGGAAAATCTTGTTCTTTTTTAAAAAATTATTTATTTTTAATTTCACAGGCATTTGTGTTTGGCCTGTATGTATTTTTGTATGAGGGTGCTGCAAATGGAACACCCTGGAACACGACTTACAGACGGTTGTGAACTGTTATGTGGGTGCTGGGAATTGAACTCAGATCCTCTGGAAGAACAGCCAGTGCTCTTAACCTCTGAGCCATCTCTCCAGCCCTGAAATCTTATTATTAGTTAGTTATTCACTTATAGACAGGCAACTGGGTAAGGCAGACAGGCACAGGGAATGTCTAAGTAATTCAGACTCTACTTGGTTTTGGTTAAGAACACCCTTCCTTCTAATGATGTACTTGGCGGCCTGGCTCCTTTACCACACATACTCCTGCCTGAACAAGACACCTTACAACCTGTGACACCTGCCTCCGTCAGGCTGCCCACATGCTTCTCTTTGGACACTGAGATAACCTCCTCGCTAACAGGAATCAGTTTCCATTCAAATATATTTCTAATGCATCCAGTACAAAAAAAAAATGGAAAGTCTAATCCAGTGTAAACAGGTCTTAGGTCCATGAACAGTAAGGCAAAACTGCATCCTCAAGGGACTCTTAAGGAAAAGTCTCCTATTTGCCATCTTATGCCTATGCATAATTAGATGTACATATGCCTAAAATCAGATGCATTATGAGAAGTGACATGTGTAGTAGGAAAATAACGAATTAAAACAGAGAATCACTCTTGCTATGCTCCTTAGCAACCAAACTCCTTCTTCTGGACCCCATAAAAGAAATCCTCAAACCATTACTGGGGCCCTTGAGTATCTTCACTCCAGGGACCCACTGCCAATCTTGATAGTGAACTCCTTCCTAATCTGTTCTACCAACTGGTTTTGAATAAAGCTTGTTTTATTACCGTTGAAAAGCTATGAGGCCTTATTTTCGATTCTTTGGCTAAGAGGCCAAGCACCTGGAGATACTATGCGTAGATCCTGACCACTGGCCACACTGGGGTTTTACTGACCTTCTTGTGCTCTAGTAAGATTTCTTTGCATATGTTAAGAGGTTTTTGATCAACATAATAAAAGATGAATATCATTAAACAAGTAGAACTGCATCAACAATGCTCACCCAAGAGTTATGGCATCTTGAAAGAAAGTTGATTCCTTGGAATATTTTAAACACTTGTTAATTAGTAGACCAATAATATTTTTATATGCTACCCAAACAGTGATAATCTTGGTGCCACTGAGCTTGTGGCTATCTCCAGAAAACATCTAATTAAAAAAAATCATAGCATTCTACTTATAGACAATTACCCTTTGTGCATGTCAGCAGGTTGTTATGGCCACAGACTTAGACTTGAATGTCTAAGTAAAATAATGGCTTTCTTTCATTCAAAACATGAGTGTAGAGTAATCAATACAAGTTTGTCTTAGTAAGTTAAGTCTCAGGCAAAGAGGCAGAATGGCTTGAACAGCCTATTTCTTTCCAATTTGTCATATACTGAAAATCTAAAGTATTTTTTACTTGATTAAAAGTTAAATTAGGTTTCAATTTTGTTTGTAAAATTCTTTCCTTGAGTGCTTCATTTGACAATGACCAGGCTGGAGTGTGGCCAGCCAGTCTTCACACACAGCCGGCCGTGGGAGGCCTGAGACACACCAGCAGGAGTGGGTGTCTTTGTTTTGGGGCTGACTCACATCATCCAATCTTCATTCATTTTAAGTCACCCCACAAGTATGAAAGCAGTTTGCTAGGAAGAGACCATGGGAAACTTGAAAACACTTGCCCTTTACCCTCAAAAACTTCACAGATTTTGCCCCTCTCTAACACAAGCAGTCCTTTAATGACCAGCAACCTAACAAATTGAACTTTTCCATTCCTGTGTTTGAAACAAGTCAATTCTCTTCAAGAGTATATTCCCCAGAGAATATGACTCAAATATTCCTACTTTCAGGAAAAACTAAAGATGGAACAATGAAAAGAATCTTTGGGCTTTGAGATACAAAACAGTAATCTCACAAGGATTTTAATACTGGATCCATATGTACATCACATCAGGGAAAGAAGAGGATAGAGGAGTTTATTAACAGCTGAGTAAGATCTATAGGGCTGTTTAGAAGGGTCATAAAGTATGTGTGCCTCTTTCAGCAATAAATAGAACTATTAGAAAATCAGTACACACAGAATAACTCAATGGTGTCAGCAACCAGCATCACAACTCAGAACATGTAACAGCGGGATGGGACACACATCCCTTTCAAGCATCCATGGACTATCTGTGCAATTCTATTTTGGATCCTGTAGCAAACCTCAATAAATTTAAAAACAGAGCAAGTCCCTGATGACAGTGGAGTAGAGGTGGATATCAGAAAGGTGGCTGGCAGAAAGACCGTGACAGAAACCCTGTGGCAATGCACAAAGGCACAGGCCCTGTGCGAGTCAGTATGGAGGGGTCTCAGATTCTAGAATGGAGCTGCGACAGGGTCCAGCAACATCACTCCTGGGATTCTATGCAACGGAATGAATGTCAGGGTACCACAGTAATGCATATCTACGTTCACTGCTGCACGTGATGGACAACTGTGTCCTTCTCCAGATGAGCCGATAAAGAGAATGTGATATATAGAGACACAATGGAGTTTTGTTCTGTGGTAAAGAATAATTAAATTGAGCCAAGTATGGAGGGGCATGCCTGTAATTTCAGTACTTAGGAGTCAGAGGCAGGAGGATCAGAAGTTCAAGGTTATTTTCTACTATATAGAAAGTTTGAGGCCAGCCTGAGCAATGGGCCATCTTAAAACCCTCTTTACAGAGAAAAAAAAAAATGAAATTATGTCATTTTCAAGAAATGGATGGAACTGGTCATCATCATGCTAAACAAAATAAGCACTGCAGGAAGACAAATATTGCAAGTATGTGGAATATATATGCAATCCATGTGCATATATATGCATATGTGTGTATATGACATGGAAGTAGAAGGGGTGCTATAAGAGGAGAGAAAAGATCTAAAGGGAGGGGAGCAAAAGAATGTAATGGGGAAAAGAAAAGCTATCATGTTTTCCCTCACGCAGAATTTAAACACACACATATATGATATGATGCAGAAAGGGGATCACGTGGAGGAGGAAGGATGACGAGAGTAGTGAAGGGGTCACTATGAACAGGGAAGAACAGTACACATGTATGCAAATGTAATCATGAAACTCATGACTTTGTATGTTAATATAAAAAGTGTTTTCTAAAGAAGAGCACTGGAACAGTACATCTCAGAATTGCTTTTATAATTACAAACTGGAAATGTTCAACTTGTTTAATTTTCCAAGATAATTAATTACAAATTCTACAGAATTCTGTAACTATCTTTCCTTAATAATTCTTTCGTGTGTGTGTGTGTGTGTGTGTGTGTGTGTGTGTATGTGTGTGTGTGTGTGCGCGCACGCGCGCGCACATGTTCACATGTGCATGTGCATTTAAGTGTACATGTGGAGGTCACAGGTCAATGCAATCTGCCTGATTCTGATTCTGTCTCCCCACCTGTCCAGAACTCAGTGCTGGGGTTTTAGAGATGTGTACCTGGGGAACCCAAACTCAGGTTCTCACCATGGTGCAGCAGGCCTTTTACCAAATGAGCTGTTCCCCAGCCCCTCCATCTTAGTTTTTGAGACAGGGTCTTTTATTGAACCAGGACCTCACCAATTCTGCTAGACTGGCTAGCCAATGAGCTCTAGGGATCTGCCCACTTGTCTCACTACCAGCTGGGATCACAGACACATGCCATCATGCCTGGCTTTTACATGGATACTTGGAATCTGAGCTGAGGTCTTAAAAACTGTAGAGCAAGCAGTTTACTGGTTAAGCCATCTCCTCACACTCCCCCATTAATATATATTTTTTAATTTTATTACATTGCCTTGGCCAACCTTGAACTGGATTCAAGCAAGCGGTCCTCCCACCTTAGTTTCCTAAGAAGCTGAGGTATACTACTTTAGTGGCATGTGCTACAGGGTTTCTCTGTGTAACAGCCCTGGCTGTCCTGGACTCACTCTGTATAACAGGCTGGCTTGGAACTCACAGAGATCCAACTGTCTCTGCCTCCCAAGTTATGTCCATTTTTAAACTTATATTTTAAGAAATAAATTTGACAATTAATTTAAAATTCTGTACTATTATTAGTTTGTTGGGTCAATGTTAAATCTTCACTGAAAGCAGACATGTAACTGGGTTATAATATAAGCTGACATTGCCCAGTCTTACTATTTATTTTATGGAGAGACAATATGCTTGAGATACCCAGAAAGTGACTTACTGAGCAGAGAGGTAGCTCAATTAGTGAAGTGCCTACATCGCAAGCCGGAGCCATGCTTGAATCTCAGAACCCATTCTTTACAATCTGAGTGTGCTAATGATTCTAGTCCTGGAGAGGCAGAGCTAGGAGGTCCTTGGGGGGGGTCACTGGCAGCTGGACTAGCTTATTTGGTGAGTTATAAGCCAGGGAAAGACTCTGTCTAAAAGGGGGGAAAAGGTAGATAGTGCCCACCATTATGTGGGTGCTGGGAATGGAACCCTCATCCTCAGGAAGAGAAACCAATGCTCTTAACTGCTGAGCCATCTCTCCAGCCCCTAAAGCCATATGGTTTACTTGGTGACCACCTGGCTACTGTTCAAACTATTCCAAAATATATACCTAGGGACCTTCCAAATTTGATTTTAAATGAAGTTCTTAAACTGTAGCAGCAAATACATTATCTTTGCCATAATTTAAAAAGTCAAATCCAGGCTAGAGAGATGGCTCAGCGGTTAAGAGCATTGACTGCTCTTCCAGAGGTCATGAGTTCAATTCCCAACAACCACATGGTGGCTCACAACCATCCACAATGAAATCTGGTGCCCTCTTCTGGCCTGCAGGCAGAACACTGTATACATAATAAATAAATCTTTAAAAAAAGAGAAAGAATTAAAAAGTCAAATCCAAAGGATAAAGTGTAGCCACCCATGAAATGGGATATATGTTGTGGGGCCTCATAGGGACCCCTAATTGAGACCCCCAAAGGGCCCTGAGGCCCCAAAATGGCTTAACCTATGGGCCAGGCTGACTCCATGACATGTTTCAGTTTCTTGTTAATTAGGACAGGCCTCCATTTCCTAGAAGTGAACTCAGCAGTTACTGGAATAACATTGGACAACCAATCAGAGACTGTCTAGTCATCTGGCCTGAGAAAGATAAAATTGCTTAAGGTTGCTTAACTACTGGTTTGAAAAAGCCATCTTATGATTAACTCATGATTGCTGGAAAACCAGTCCAAAGGTTGCCCATGCTTTTTTAGTTTGAATGTTCCAATCATGTTAAAGATTACCTAACCCTCCTTGAAATTTCCCTGAATGCCTTTAAAAGGAGTCTGTGAGCTCACCCAGGGGTCAGTCACCATTTTGCCTAAATGGTGATCCCTGCATGCTGCGTTTCTGCAGAATAAACACTCTTTGCTTTTGTATACTATTTGAGTCTGTAGTCTTTCTTCAGCAAGTTCCAGACCCTAAGCACTGTCTATTTCTCAGTTTGTAAAAACCATCCATTTCATTGGCATCACATTCACATAGCATAGGAATCAATTCTGGTTCCCACACAGAACAAGAGGAGATTGTCTCCTTTGCAGTTAACTTTAGAGTCTGGTAACACACTATACATGAAAATCTGGCTAATTACATGTATTAAATAACAGAAAATTAAGATTTTACTACAAGACAGTGGCAGTGGTACATGCCTTTAGTCCCAGCACTTGGGAGGCAGAGGCAGGCAGATCTGAGTTTGGAGCCAGCCTGGTCTACAGAGAGAGTTTCAGGCCAGCAGGGCTAGCTAAACAAAGAAACCCTGTCTTTAAAAAAATGTTTTTTTACTATAATTTATTTAATTTATACTATGCTATATAAATATAATATACTATAATTTATTTAATAATCTAGCAAGTCTGTAGTCATCAGTATCAGGTGCAACTGGAAAATTTGGGCACCTTGGCAGAACTGTTCGTGTAGCAAGCATCTTAGTAAATAAATGCACTTTGCTAGACCTCTCTAAAGCTGATCTCACTGGTTTGCTCTGAGGACTGTTGGAACACACTCAACATGGCCTTAATTGATTCTGATGTTAGTTCTGGCTCTAGTCACACATAATAAATGTGTGACTATCAACAATATTAACCTGACAAACATGGTGTCAGGGCTGTCACAGCCACTTCACGGCTCTCCTCTCTATTCACTCTGCTCTTACTAAACTCTACGTTGATCCCATGGGAGCACCATTTCTAGTCAGTCCTGAAGGTACAGCAGCATCTGAATTTGGGAAAGAGTTACATATTCACTGGATTATAAATGAATATAGGCAAAATGTTTGTGTTGTTGTTTGTGTTCAGTGTAGAGGGGTCTCTGGTTTTGTTCTCTGTAAAGGCTCATTTGGTGAGGTTCCTTAAGTGGAGGCTCATTTGGTGAGGTTCCTTAAGTGGAGGCTCATTTGGTGAGGTTCCTTAAGTGGAGGCTCATTTGGTGAGGTTAAACACATCAAACTAGATGCCAAAGTATTCAGATCCGATGTGACTTTTAAAACTCAGTCACTTAAAAGTGGGAAAAGTATTTCTATGAACCCACCTCCTTCCTCTCTTATTCCTCACACACATGACTATCCCACACCCACTTTTTATAAGCAATTTCATAGCACTTATGAAACTTTAGAGTAATTAAGAAGGAAAAGGAGAGGCTAGTTAGCTCAGTCATTTTTGTGTTAAGGTAAATGAAAGCCTGGAATGGAACTGAATAAAGTAAGGTAAGAGGCACAATGGACCTGGCACCCAGTGTCCCACCACCCACAAGGCACACCACCAGAGTATCAGAAACTTAGAGCTGAGTCTACAAATCAGGCCTAGCATTCCTCAGGAGCTGGGCTCAATCCCCAGCATTGCAATAGCAAACAAAACCCAGGCCAGGAAGTCTCTGAGCTCTTTTGCATAACAGACATTACCCATTGGTTTATCACTCCCTTCTGAGTTCTGATGCCGCTGCACTCAAGCCGGCGGAGTAATGGAAGAAGTAGTTATAAAATGGGTAATGCCAAGAAGGGTAGGGAGATTTTTATTCCAAAGTGCACTCAGTGCCACACTGTGGAAAACGGAGGCAAACAGAAGACCAGACCAAATTGCCATGGCCGGTTTGGGAGGAAGATACACCAGGACTCTCTTACACAGATGCCAATAATGTTCACTATAGAAATGCCTTGTGACTTTGAATTGTACCAGGATTTAACTCATGGGCCAGAATCCAGATTATGAAAGGCAACAGAATATTTTTGCTGGACAATCAGTCCTGATTTAAATAAAACTAGTAAAGTGAATATGATCTTTGTTTGTTTTTTGAGACAGGGTCTCTCTCTTTATTTCTGGCTGTCCTAGATCTTGATATATAGACCAGCTGGTCTTGAACTCATGGAGATCCTTCGCCTCTGCTTCTCAAATGCTGGGATTAAAGGTGTACACCACCATGTACAATACTTTAAAAAAATAGCAATTTCAGTTTAGTAAATATTATCACAATTTCTCCCTTTTAAAGATAAAGATTGGGAGGCTGGAGAGATGGTTCAGCAGTTAAGAGCACTGAATGCTCTTCCAAAGGACCCGGGTTCAAATCCCAGCACCCACATGGCAGTTCACAGCTGTCTGTAATTGCCAGGTGTGGTAGATTAAAGGTGCACGCCTTTAATCCCAGCACTTGGGAGGCAGAGGCAGGCGGATCTCTGAGAGTTCAAGACCAGTCTAGTCTACAAAGTGAGTCCAGGACAGCCAGGGCTACACCGAGAAACCCTGCCTTGAAAAAAAAATAAAGAGTAGGGGGCTGGAGAGGTGGTTCAGTGGGCAAGATCATTGGCTGCTCTTTGAGAAGTCCTGAGTTCAATTCCCAGCACCCACATGTTGGCTCACAACAGGTGTAACTGTAGTTCCAAGGAATCTGGATGCCCTCTTCTGGTGTTCAGACAAAACATCCATACCCAGAAATTAATTAATAAATTAAAATATATATGATTGGACTTGATTAGCAATGCTCAATTTTTCCCAAGGACACGGAATGCCGCCTTGCCATCTACTGAAGAATGGGGATCTTTCAATTAAATTCAATTTAATTTGATTTTCTGTGTACAGGTGTTTGGCCTGCACCTATGTCCGTGCACTATAAGCTGTCCTGGTGTCTGAAGAGGCCCAGAGAGCATCAGATCCCCTGGATCTGGAGTTACAGATCATTGTGGTCCACCAGTTGGGTGCAGGGAAGCAACCTCAAGCCCTAACCGTGGAACCACCTCTCCAGATCCAAAGAATGGCTTCATACTTAGATTTACGTAATTGGTTATGTGAGTATGTTTTCACACTGGGAAAAATTCACTTTACTGTCAGAACAAAGCAAGACTCACCCATGTTTCAACTTTAATCATTACCCTGTTATAGGCAATGATTAAAGACAAGGAAGCAGATGTCTATACTGCTCTTGACTAAGCCAATTTAATTAGGATTCCCTGTTATATTATGACGCTGCTTTTAACTTAATAAAAAGCACTGTGGTATGGCTTATGTATTGTATCAAGTAAAGAATACTTAACACTTTCCAAAATAAATAAATAAAATGACCTTTTCCCCCTTCCACTTGTCTCCTGAGTTTCAAAATAAATTAAGCATTTAAGTCTAACAATAATGTTTAAGGAAGATACTTGACTACTACATGCTAAACAATGTAGTTGTAGACTACGAGTTAAATTTAGTTTGACAAAAAGTTGAGGGGGTTGGAGAGATGGCTCAGTGGTTAAGGTTACTGGCTGCTCTTCTAAAGGATCTGAGTTAGATTCACAACACCCACATGGTAGCTAACAGCCCTCTGCAACTGTAGTCCCAGGGGATCTGATGCATCTTCCGGCCTCCATGGGGACCAGGCATGCACATGGTACACAGACATACATGGCAGGCAAGACATCCATGTATATAAAATAAAAAAATAAACTTCTTGAAAAAGAAATATGTATAAACTTAATCTATGGTGGTATAAATCAGAAATCAACAGTGATTTTGGGGGGGGCTTGGGTTGACTGGAGGAGGCCAGAGAAAAATACTCTGAGATCATAGAAAGTTCCTATATCTTATTAGGGATGTGGTCAAACTACATACACTTATGAGCTGTTCATTTTATGGTATATAAATGCTATTAAAAAACAAAACAAAAAACAAAAACCTCACAGAGCCAGGCCTGGTGGTGCATGCCTGGCAGAAGCAAGCAGATCTCTGTGAGTTCAAGGCTAGCCTGGTTTACAAAGTGAATCCAGGACAGCCAGAGATACACAGAGGAACCCTGTCTTGAGAAAAACCAAACCAAACCAAACCAAAACAAAAAAACCTAAAACAATAGCAACAGCAAAAGAAAAACAAAAAACCTTCCCAGAGAACTATTCATGTAAAACTAAAAGGTTTTAAACTGGTCTCCAAAATGATGGTTTGAACTACAATCTAGCTGATGAAGGGCAAGCAATAGAGAAGTTTCTAAATCACTGTAGCTAAGCACTTTTTGGCTCAATTATTCATGAGAATAATATATACCTTGCCAAGCTAGGAATCAAGTAAAGAGTTTCCCTTCAGGCTATAGCAGTTAATGGATTCCGCCTACAGGAATGAGCATAATTCAAGAACCATGTGCAATACTGTGATGCACTATCTACCACTGCACATTTGCAATTAATACTGCAACTTTACCACAAAGATAGCAAGAGAGTGCAGGACTTAGACAGTCACAGACAATGCAGTGAAACAAGAATGTATTTAACTTTTGTCTTTCTATTTCCCGTACTCCTTTCCTATGAAAATTTGAATATATATGAAATTCTGACTGCCACATACCATATTTGGTAAAAAGTCTTAACAAACACCAAAAAGACTATTGAAAAAGAATCCACTATTTGCTGGCTGACCTGCACGTGATGTTGGTTAGGAACCACAGTGAGCAGCCACAAGCATTGGCATTAGTTAAAGATACTGTTGGCATTTATCACTATAAGAGAATGCACTAGGCCAGACTCTGAATTCAAACTATAGCTAGGAAGGCAGATTTCTCACCTCTTTCAGCAAAGTGCATATAAAGTATAAACTTTAGCATACCTCTAAAAAGCCCTGGCTCACTGATACATGGTAGCTGCTTAATAAAATAACAGATCTTATTATCAGTCGACAAGCTATAAGAGAGTTATTGTCCCTGTCCTAAGGAACAGGCTTACATACCAAATCTGGCTTTATCCAGTACACCAGGGGAAAGGAAAACCACATGGAATGCAAGGTGGTGAACACGGAGGAGAGCCAGGACTGCCGAACCTCCCGACTTCTTGGAATTCGGTGAAGTTGGTATTTGGTGTACTACAAGGAAACAACAGAGATCCAAATAAACTAATAGTTAATACTCAATTTAGAGTTAGCATCTGCATTCTTATTCATTTTTAATTTTCATCTTAACTACTTTAAAAGTAAGAGTTGCAAAGCTTCTTTCATGTTTCATCTAACCTTACATCATTGGATTATGATGAAAAGGTTCCTAAATGCAACTTAAAAAGCAAAGTCCACTTTGGCAATGAGTTGGAAGAGATTTTCCATAAAATATATTACAGCCTGAGTGAAATATGCTGATACATACAAAGAGATCCAATAAATCAATATATAAAACAACCTTATATCAAGATAGAGAAGATGGACAGATAATTTCAATTTTTTTAAAAATTACATTTATTTCTTCAGGTTATATCGCAATCATAAGCCCCACCCTCCTCCCCTCTTCCCCCACATCCTCTTAGGACAGATAATTTCAAACAGAAGAAATACAAAGAGCCAACAAACATGAAGAGATAGTTAACAATGAAACCCAAGAAAAGACAAGTACTTGTTGAACAGTTACCAGACACCAGAGTTGTTGAGGGTATAGAGGAATAGACACGTTCATTCCCTGTGTGGACACACTGGTACAACTTTAGAGCAGTGACTAGTGGTTACTGCAAGCCTAGTTATCTAAGCCCAGAACCCACGTAAAGGTGGAGGAGACAAACGGCTCTGCACAGCTGGGCTCTGACGCCAACATGCACAAGTGTGTGTGCGCACGCACCTCTAAATTAAAGTCTTAAGCTGTCTTTGAGCCTGCTGGGTGAAGCTGCAGCATTAAATTGTGAATGTAGTTCAGTGACAGTGCAGGTCAGTGGCCTGTAACCCAGTAGTGCACACAGTTCTTAAATAATGCCCTCATTCTTGGAAGGCAGAATCCATGAGCAGTAACCAAGAAACCAAGAAGTAAACTTGTGCACTTGCCTCACTGGTAGAAATCACTAACTGAAAAACAATAAGTGAAGCCAAGCAACAACACAAAGCCAAAATCCTTTCTCTGGACAGAAACAAAAAGCATGAACGGTAGGACCTATCATGAGTTTCCTGCAGAGAAATGAAGATTTATGTTGGGCCTGGCAGAGACACATGGAGGGCGGGGGTGGCCCCCGTGTGTCTTTCCAGAAACCTCATTCCATATTCCCATTGCTATTTGTTAATTCCAAATGTCTCTGCTACTCTACGGCTCAAGTCATTGCCATCTTTCACCTTGGCTGCGGCCACTAAGGGCCTCTTAACTGGTCTCTTTCCTTCTTTTATCCTGCTATAATTTATTCTCTACAGAATCACCGAGACTCATCTTTTGATAATGTAAAGCAGATCCTTTCATTTTCCTGCTTAAAACCATCCACAGACTTTCCTGCCCATGGGATAAGGTCCAAGCTCCTTGCGGTTGCTCCCAGGCTCCCCCATTATCTGGGACCAGCCCATCTCTAATCCCTCCTTGCTCACTCTCTGGCCACAGTCGGTCTGCATGACACTTCCTCCCTGAAGACCTCCTCTGCTCATCTCAGCCTGTCAGCCCTGTCCCCAGACAGTCTCACAGTTAGCTCCGTTCTTCAGATCAGTTCTCAACTGAACATCATCTGTCCCAACAACACTCTGCTTTGCATGGCAACTATCAGTACCAACCTAACCTGTTGATTTATGTATTTGATTTTCTGACTCTCTCACCAGAGTGCAAACTTGAGAGAATTTTATTTTTCCACAGCTGTAACACTCAGGCCTAGGCTGGCATCTCCCACATTTTAATCTTGGCAAACATCTGCCATATTATTGCAGGAACTTTTCCTGGGGAGACAGGAACACACATCTTCTACCCTAGATAGAGTACCAATGACAGACTGAAGAAACTATTCCAGCCAAGTTTAGTTTGGAGAACTAATGAGTTTCACTGAGGTACTTACAGTAGTCCAAGAGGGAGGCTATATCTACAGTAGCAGTGGGCAACATTTCACTGATGAAAACATCTCCCCACCTTCTTCTATGTCCTCAGGGAAGGGGAGCCTCATACTTCTAGTGTGTGCTGCCTCAAGAGCCTCCCCCCCTCCAAGACCTAATGTTAACAGACCCTATCCTATGCATGTCTCCTGCAGATAATTACAGCTGCTCAGAGTTTACGAGGACAATGGCTATGTTGTGTCCAGAGGACGGTGTTCTGCCACACATACAGAAAACTATCATTATAGTTTCTAGATGTTCAACCTGTGGTCTATGCTCAAGATGCTGAGGTTGGTGACTCTGGCTCTTTCTGGTTGTCTTAAGGCTGAAGAGACCAGCAAACCAAAACTCTTTACCTCACATTCGAGGAATCTACACTTTCTCAAGGTGACAGTGCCAGGACCTGGACCCAGGCTGTCCAGATGTCCTGATAAATATGGAGTAGTCCTTTGTACAGGTTGTCTCGGATCCCTGTGTCTTGCTGAGGAGACTTTAAAAAGGCCTTCCCAGTACTTTAGAAACTATGCCCCGTTCAGATGGAGGTTACTCTTTGCCTCCTATTCCAACACACAGTGTGGCCAGGTTTTTTATTATTGTTGTTGTTTTGGTTTTTTTGCTTTTGGAGACAGGGTTTTTCTATGTAGTAGCCTTAGCTGTCTTGGAACTCACTCCATAGACCAGGCTGGCTTCGAACTCAGAGATCCACTTGCCTAAGCCTTCTGAGTTCTGGGACTAAAGGTGTGCCACCACCACCCAGGCTTCTTTGTTTTTCCACTTACTTTATGTTTATATACTTACTGTCAGTGAAAAGCCTACAAATCTCACTCTTTCTCTGGCTCTGTGAAAACAATGCTCCTCATGTCTCCTTGTCCTCCATGTCAGTTCTGCAGTGAGGATGAGTTTACCAATCCCATCTACCAACATCATCAGTGACATAACTCACCCTCAGACCTCTAAGGCTTTGGGGGGAAATGCAGAATATGAAAATAAAACCATGAAATCTTCAGACTTTCAGGCTCCCCAAGTTTCTTCAAGAAATTGCTGTAAGTTTTGCTCCAGCCTGGTAGCCAGCTGGGGCTATAGAGACCTGAGAAAGGAACACCTTAGTTGTTTTATTTCTTTCCATGCCGTTTGCTGTGCATGTCCCAAATTTGGGTATGCTTTGAAATACAATCGACCCACTTTAACACTGTCAGCCAAGGATGTGAGTCTTGTTCTCTTTCTCTACCACACAGGAACAAAAAGTATACATCAGCAAAACGTTATATTTGAGCCTCTTAACCAAGGGGTAGTCTCTCCAGAGCCTCTCACTGCTCTCCACATATCTCAACCAACACATGATCAAACGTGAGTGGCAAGGCAGACAGGCAACGCTCACATGGGAAATCTTCAAGTGGAGAAGTGGATTTTTTCCTCAGGCTTCTAGTTTGTCTGAAATGATGTGAAACCCTGAGTTAAATACTGATGCTATATGACAACTCTTAACAGCCACAGTATGTTCCAGGATTACATCACTGCCAAAAACCACAAGCAGATCTGCCTTTCGATTTGTGAAAACTAAATAGAGGTTTACAGTGATCTAGATGGAAAATAATTCCACTGAAGAATCCAGATGGCATCATAAACCACAACAGAGCAGACCAAGTGGCTGTGAAGTCATTTCTTCTTGTCACCACACACTGAAACGGTCAACACACTCACTATTTAATGGATACCACACTATTGCAAAATCCTAGTAACAAGATGAACGCTGAAATGTCCAAATCCCATTCAACTAAGCATGCCTCTAGCTTTCTTTCATAATGTTCAAAAATAATCTCTTCTCTCTTCTTATAAATAAATGTATGTATATATAAATATACATGATGGTTGAACCGATCATTTTAAAATTAAGATAACACAATTCGGCACAAAATGATTTTTATATGTTTGTTCTTCAAATGCTTGGGAGATGTTAATGTCATGGGAATTGATGTGTCATGGAGTGACCCAAATGAGGGAGGGAGCTGTGGCAGTGAGCCTCCTGCCACTCTGTTGCCAACCCTAGGAAACCAGCCTGGGGAGCACTTAATCTAATCTCCCACTGAAATAAGGTCAGGGATCCTCAGCCAGTTTCATGACCCCTACTCAGGTGGGGGGACTGTTTGTTTGCATGTGCAGTCCTGGCTGGCCAGGTACTCCCTGTGCAGCCAAGGAGAGCTTTGAACTTGAAGTGATTCTCCTGCCTCTGTGCTGGGATTATAGGTTCCCCCACACCCAGTTAATCCAGCCTGACTTGTTAGGACTCCACCTTCACTTGAGAACTCCTTTCTTGCCTAAGGAAAAAAACTTTTGGTTTCAGAAATAATTATTGAAATATGACCCCAAGATTCTGAAGCCTTCTATGATAGTTGTCATATTCTCCCTGAAGCGTTTTGGCTCCTTCTTTTGACAATATCCAATCTTCCTTTGGATAACTCATTCTTCCAGCTGGTTTTGATGGTATTCATCCCATCTCCTTTATCCCCAACCAAAGCTCTCGAATAGGCTTGGAATAGTTTCAGAATCGCGGAGTATTTATTTCTAATGTATGTTGGATGCTTTAACCAATCATTCTGAGATCAAAATGACCATAATTTCCCCATATAAAAAAAGTGGCCACTCCTGGCTTCTAGGGTTGGCTAACATAGATGAGATCACAAGTAAACAGGAGACCATGAGGCAGATGTTTGCTATGGCTTCTGGGAAACAGAAGTTTCCTCTCTGTTCTTAAGCTGTAAGAGACCTACCCTTTCCTCAGACAACCAGTACACACTATGAATCCCGATGTTTGCTCCCTTAACAATAGGGATGAAGGCACTGTCACGAGCCACATGCAACTGCCGAGGACACAGCCGAGAGACTTCTCTGTCTGTCACTCATGACACCTCTGGGCAACTGCACTGCGTCTTGCCAGAGGCAAGATTGCTTTTTTTTTTTTTTTCTATTTGGTAAGTTGAGAAATTTCTCTTCTCTCTGTTGTATAAGCAACTATTTACAACCCTGGATTTGAGAACTGTACTTATTATTACGAGTGCAGATTCATTTGCTCACCATTCATTAAACAAGTAATGAGTACTTACGAAGTGACAAGAACTCAGGGTAGATAAGACATTTAAGGAGAACTTAACACAAAATTCACGGAAATAATTGCAAACTAAAGGACAAGTACAGTATGTGACATAATTACCATGTTAGTCACCAAGTAAGAAACAACTAACTACATCTTCATAATTCAGGTTTCCTGCAGGAGATGCATGAGCTGACTCACAATGGATATAAAATTTATGAAGGGTCCTGAGGCAGAGGAGGCGGCATGTTCACATCAGAGGTCTGAGAGAACAGGGAGTATGTGGGGAGCTGTATTTTGATACAGAAGGAACAAGATAGAAAGCAGGAGACATGGGACTAGAGAGATGAAGATTTTAAAGCCAGGCTGGAGAGTACATGCTTACATCTAAAGGAATGAGACACTGGCCATTGTCAAAAGGGGATCTGTGATCAGATCTGCCTTCAAGAAATACCACTCTGACAACTAGGAGGAAAAGCAGATGTGGGAAGGACTAGAGGAGGGAGAGCTGGGAGTCAGCACACACGTACAGGGATCTTAGAGCAATGATGCTGCCAGTTAAAGTGGGGGAATGGAAGCGGGGCTCTGCAGTAGGAAGCTTGGGGCTGCTCTCAAGTTCCCAGCCAGAACTATGGTACTGTCATACCCTAAGTAGAGCATGCATAAAGGGAGAAGAAGTTGAGAGCATACCCTGTACTCACTGTGGTCTACTTGTTTGTTTATGTCATACTTTATTTGTTGTGTTTATTGTAGAAAGCTTCAGGCACACCAGGCAAAGACCTCACCATGGAGTTTTAACCTCAGCACTTT
The DNA here is from genome assembly GCA_907164525.1 of Lophiomys imhausi. Lineage (NCBI taxonomy): Eukaryota > Metazoa > Chordata > Mammalia > Rodentia > Muridae > Lophiomys > Lophiomys imhausi. The sequence continues at coordinate 11,611,820 of CAJQZJ010031998.1, read as the reverse complement.
CCTAAACTTCTGTGTGTGCATGTGGATACATGTGCACACTCTGAAGCCAGAACAGGATGGTACCTTTGCCTATCACTGCGATTTACTGCTTTAAGACCGTCTCTCATGGAAGATGCCCACAGCTGTGGCTAGACTGGCTGGGCAGGAAGCTCTCAGGATCCCCCTGCCTTAGTCCACAGTGCGGTAGTTACAAAGGAGTGATCACACTCAGCTTTTCATGTCACTGCTAGGATTCCAGCTCAGGTCCTATGAACAAGGACCCTTGCCCACGGATACATCTTCCCAGCCTCTTTTACTTCTTTGGAGACAGGATCTCACAGACAGTTCAGGCTGGCCTTGAACTTGCTCTATAGTGCAGACAGCTTGTCTGCCCTTAGCTTCCCAAATAGCTGGTATTATGGGCCCTGCCACGAGGACCAGCTGTAGTCTGGTTTTGGGCCTAATTCTGTGAACCAGTAAAACTCTCCAAACACAAACTCTATCAGTGTTAGAAAAAATATATTTTGGGACCTAGCAAGATGGCTCAGAAAGTACTATGGGATGGCAAGATGGTTCAGAAGGTAAAGGTACTGTGTGTCAGGTCAATGCCTAAGACCCAGAAGACATGCAGGCTGTCCTCTGACCTCCACACCCACACCCACCCACTTATCTATACACCCACAAAACAAAGTAAGGAAATATAAAAGCATAGATTTTTTTTAGGTGGAAATGGGGCAGGATGAGGCTCTGTTTCTGGAACAAGGGCAACAGGCTGACCCAGCAGGTGGGTGCACAGGGCTGGAGATGGAGGAGGCCCGGATTCAGAACTTGGATTCTGGGCACACAATGGCACACCCTGGAGAGGCATGGCCCAGAGAGGCAGCCTCACTTAGGGCTGACAAGTCAGCTTTGGGAGGCAGCTGTGGGATCTTGATGGCCAGCTGAGGATTCCTGGCGGCTAGCTGAGGATTCTTGATCCTAGTCAGGCCTCCTCATTTCACAGAACACAGAGGTCTGGAGTGGTTGATTTTCCCAAGCAGACAGAACTTGTCATCAGCAGGACCTGGTCTGGAATGAGTAGTTCTCCTCCCACAGTCATACAGTCAACTACCATGAAGGTACACCTGACCAGGCACCTGCAGGATATGTGAACACCCTCTGTACTCCCTGTTTCCTGTTCACTTCCCTGCTGACCTATACAGTTCCCCAGTCCATCCTGCCTAAAGCTGGAAGTGAACAACCATGCAGCTTGCTACTTAGAAATATAAGAATTATGCAGTCCCTCATGTGACTGTGGCTACCAGGCTTCAGAAGAATTTCCTGGACCTAATAACTATGGAAGGAGTGTCGAAGTGTTCAAAGGAGACAGGAAATCCCCGAGTAAGCTACATATTGACTTATAGCAAGTAAAAAGAAATTGTAAGGCTGGTGTGGTGGTGAATACCATGTGGCAATAAACACACGTTTTCTTACTCAGATATTCTGCTCATTTCATCTTACTTCATTTTGAGGTGAAGTATTTGAGTTTTTCTGGGTTGAGATTTTTTTATTTTTATGTAGAACTAGGTATAGTTAATGCTTATTAGAATGAAGAAAAGTACATACATATCTTAGTTACACTAGAAGAACAGAATTGCAGCCAGGCAGTGGTAGCGCACGCCTTTAATCCCAGCACTTTGGAGGTAGAGGCAGGAGGATCTCTGTGAGTTCGAGGCCAGCCCGGTCTACAGAGTGAGTCCAGGACAGTCAGAGCTACACAGAGAAACCCTGTCTTGAAAAAAACCAAGAAAACAGACAAACAAAAGAATGGAATTGCACTAAACCACCGGTGGTAAGGTAAAGTTTACACCTGAAGTGAAACCTCATAATTGCATTTATGTTGTTTACAACTTTCTTTTGAGAACTGCTTGGATATTGTCAACAGCAGACACCAAATGCATTAAAGGCAAAGTCTCATGAGGAAGGGCGGTCCTAGTTATCTGTGTTTTTGTCTGTTTTAGGGGAGCTGTTTGATGGATCTTGCAATCATCAGACTTCCAGAGTTACATCCAAGCCACTCAATTTAAAAAAAAAGAATATAATACCCAAACTTCTGTGCTTTCAAACATACACAAACACACACACACACACTTCAAAATATCAGTGTGTGTTATAGTTTGCATTACTTTAGTAAATAAACACTCCATGTCAGTAAGTAGTTACTCCCATTTGAACTCCTCTGTTCTGAACACTATTTGGATCTGTACTGACTCCCTTCCTGTTTAGTCTTGTTTTGTTTTCCTAGAAGCTTTTGGTATCTTCTCTCTGTCACTGATTTTGAGACCTTAAATGACTTACCTTGTTGTGGCTACCTTGTTGTGGCTACAGTCTGACTGGACTGGCTGCAGTCCTTTTACCGAGAAGGTCAGGTCATGTCCTTCTAGGTCTGGGAATGTTTTCTAGGCTGTCCCTTTGTTTGGACTTTTCTCGTTTCCTTGCCTTTTCTGGGATACCCTTCCACATGCAGTTTGATTGTCCAATATGCTTACTATGTTTTTCAATTTTTCTTATAGTTTATAGCAGAATCTTCGGGGTGACTGTCCAGAGTTTTGTAGATTTACTTTCCATCTTCACAGTAAAAATTTTAACAACAACAATGACAACAAAAACTCAGAGTGTTTCTCAGTCTTCGAAATAATTAGATCTTATTCTTGGGGACAAGATAGCCTCTCATTTCTCTGAAAGTAACTGTTTTCTTTTAAGCTTCCACAGTTCTTTCCCCTTTAGCAGATTGGTTTGGATTCTTATGTGACAAGCATTCGTTGTGTGTCTGAGAGTGGCTATTGGATCAAACCAGTGATTTTCAAGTAGAAGAGAGGGAGGTCTCTTCCCTAGACCACTCAGCAAGTACTGGAGAGATTCAGGGCTGTCATGGCTGGTGGGTGTGCCTGGGCAGGAGGTATCATTCACTGGCATCTGGTGGGAAAAGCCAGGGTTGCCGGTAAGCATCCTGTAATACACAGAATGTTCTCCCATAACAAAAACACCTGAGGTCCCTATGTCAGCTAGGACAGGAGGAATGCCTAGTTCATGTCCACGAATGACCTGGTAGGGTGTGACAGTAATGAAGGGTGAAACACAAACGGGACTCACGTGTTAGAGCTTGTAGTCTTGATCTGTTAGGCAGCCTACTGTCTTCAAAATTAATCTTTAGTTCCTTGCTTGGGAGATATGAATGGAGTATTCTGGGAACTGACGCGGAAAGGAGATCTAAGTGGTATTGGGGGACAGCAAAGGTGTTTGTTATTTGAAGTCCGCTTTGTAGGGACTATTTTACCCCTTCTTCAGTTTGTCATGGTAGCACAAAGGCTAACACCTTCACAGCTCAGGCTCTGGCCTTCTACCTGTCTAAAGTGGAGAGTCTAAGAGCACACACCGCTGCTCGCTATGAAGCCTTCACCCAGGCTGGGTGGGAGCGCAAGCCTCAGACACAACTGATGCCTACATTGTCTTTTATTCACTAACACTGCTCAGTGGTGCTCTTAGTAATATGTGTGTGTGTGTGTGTGTGTGTGTGTGTGTGTGTGTGTGTGTGTGGTGCGTGTGTATGTATGTGTGTGCATGTGTAGATCTGAGGACAACATGGGGTGTCTTCATCAAATACTCTTCACCTCATTCATTGAGACAGGGTCTCTCTCTCACTGAACCTGAAGCTCGCCGATTTACCAGGCTGGCTGACCAGTGAGTTCCCAGGAGCCGCCCATCTCTGCACACCCAGCACTGATCACAGGTGTCCACTGCACCACCCGGCCTGTTATGTGGATGCTGGGGATCCAGGCTCGGCAACTTATGCTTCCACAGCAGCGCATGACCAACAGAGCCATCCCCATTCCCAGCTGCCTCCGATGGTCTCTACAACTATGCTTTTCCTCTCCAACTGCACTAACAGATCCTCGAGGAGAGGCAGCACTTGCTTTTCTTATATTCCTCACAAAATACAGCAAGAATTTTGAATACAAAATGGCTCAACTAGCAGCCACTTAATAGTTTTCAAGGAATGTTTTAAGGCTAGAGAGATGGCTAAGAGTGCTTGCTGTGCACGTGTGTAACAAGCTGGTTGTGATCTCACATGTACCTGCATCCCAATGGTATGGAGGGTGCAGCATGGAGACAGAAGGGGATTGTTGGACCTTGCTTGCTGCTAGCCTGACACATCACACACTTGCACACAACGCCCCCCCCCCCATGCATATCCCCCACACACACAAGGAATATTTTATTGGGAGAAGACAATGCTTCAAATGAGTTATTCTACTACCTCAGACAAAAAAGAACATCTGAAATAAATATAATGGTACTAAAGCAAGGGGTTTGGGTGGAAAGAGTAATTTTTTCTGCCATGCTGGGGACCAAATACAAGCCTCTGTGCATCCCACATAATCATGCTACCACTGAAGTATGTATGCTCCCAGGTCTGTGAACAAAGTCCAGAATACAATCTTCCTGCAGGTAGAAAGGTGCTATGTAAAGGGTTTTCTAATTCAAGAAAGAGCAATTTTAAAAGAAGAAAAGGTCAGGCTGGAGAGATGGCTCAGCGGTTAAGAGCACTGGCAGTTCTCCCAGAGGTCGTGAGTTCAATTCCCAGCAACCACATGGTGGCTAACAACCATCTATATTGAGATCTGGTGCCCTCTTCTAACCTGTGGTCATACATGCAGGCAGAACACAGTAAATGTAATAAATTTAAAAAATATTAAAAAAAAAAGAAGAAAAGGTAGCCAGGTGTGGTGGCGCACGCTGTTAATCCCAGCACTCAGGAGTCAGAGGCAGGGGGATCTCTGTGAGTTCAAGGCCAGTCTGGACTACAAAGTGAGTCCAGGACAGCCAAGGCTACACTGAGAAACCCTGTCTCGAAAAAACAAACAAAAAAGAGAGAGAAAGAAGAAAAGACAGTAATGTCCAAAAGAGATGCATGATGCTCTGTTCGCAAAGAAGAAAGAATAGGAGAACAACAACAAGTGGAAAAGATTCTCCTGTCTAACTAACCCTGGCCAGATCAGATCAATCCATCTCTATCAGTCTGCAACACACACTAGTAATCGCCGGCCATTCTGAAAGTCCCACGTTAGCAGGGTCAAAAGCTGTAGTGTGCTGCCACCTCGTGGCCGGATGAGGAGATGGCCTCAAACATAGCAGTCTTGTCTGCAAAGTACAAATGGAATTAATTCTTCAGCAACCTACTGAAGGACTTTCAGGGAACACTTTCCAGACCTGTGGGACCTTTTGGGGGAGGAAAACAAAAGGAATGAACGGGTTGATGGAAAAAAAAAAAACCAGGGGATTAAACAGGTGAGCAGAGGGTAGAGGAGTAAGAAGGAGAGAGCAAGTAAATGTGTAGGTCTCAGGAAAGCTTTGCTGGAATGCAAGAAGTACCAGCCAAACACCGAATCTTCCACTCTCAGTGGAGGCTGCTGGCTAACTCTGGAATGTTCCTGCCACAGACTTCCCAGAGTGTGACAGCACACACACACACACACACACACACACACACACGGTTTTGGTTTTTTTTCTTAAAAATTGATTTTATGTGTGTCAGTGTTTTGCCTACATCTCTGTATGTGGCCGTGTTCACACCTGGTGCCCCTGGTGTCAGAAGATGGAGCCACAGATAGTGTAAGACACCATGTGGATACTGGGAACTGAGCCTGGGTCCTCTGCAAGAGCAGCAAGTGCCCTTAGCCACTGAGCCATGTGCCCAGGCTAACAACAGTATTCCCACCCCCCACCTCCCCACCCCACCCCCGCCCCCAGACAGGGTTTCTCCGTATCCCTGGCTGTCCTGGATTCATTCTGTAGACCAGGCTGGCCTTGAACTCACAGAGATCCACCTGCCTCTGCCTCCTGAGTGTGAGTTCTGGGATTAAAGGTGTGCGCCACCAGGCCCAGCCATTACAGACAGCTGTGAAAAGCCATGTGGGTGCTGGGATTTGAACCTGGGTTCTTTGGAAGAGCAGCCAGGGCTCTTAGCCACTGAGCCATCTGCCCAGAACAATAGTATTCTTGTAACTGCCCAGTTTCAAACCTCCCATGTCATGCTTGCCTCTCTTCTCAACTGCAGTTGAGTATGTTCCATGATAACAGGAATGGTCTTGGTTTCATTCTGTTAACTGATGAATTTGAACTAACCATAACAATGGCTGTCAAAAGGGACGAGTATTTATAGCTGGGTAAAGTATTCTAAAAAACAAAGAGTTTTGCCAGGTGAGGTGGTGGCCCACACCTTTAATCCCAGCACACACACTCAGGAGGCAGGGGCAGGTGGATCTCTGTGAGTTCAAGGTCAGCCTGGTCTACAAAGGGAGTCCAGTATTGACAAAGTAGCAGAAACCAGAGGCCTCGTACCAGACCTAGGAGTCATTTTAATGAATATTTGCAAGCAAAATGTGTGGACAAAAGGGAATATTGTGGACACACTGAGACACACTGCAACTTCCACAGTGAGATTTTATTTTTATGCTGGGACATATTGCAAGGGTGGCAGGTGGGTCTGAGGGAAGGTGGGAGATGAGAGGGAACAGGGTGCATGATGTGAAATTCACATAATAAAATTTTTTCAATTAAAAAAAAAACACAAGAATCCCTTCCCAGTGTGTAATATGGTGCCCTTTCCCAGTTATTTTCTCCGAGTTAATGCCAGCATCTGAAACAGCTACAGAGTTCTTGCGTTATCCAGCTCATCCCTAGTACTTTTCAAAACTTGCACTACTTGATGAGCTTTTTAGCTATTTTTGTTGTTATTGCTAGATATAATTACTTATATAACACAAGATTTTATTTCTCCTCTTTCGGTATTTATATTTATTATTTCATTATAGGTTAAAGGTTAAGAAAAAAAATGATAAGACTAATGGTAGATATTTTTATTCTGCTTTTACTTTTAAACAGTTCCTCTAATAGACACTGGCTTTTGGCTTCAATTATTTTTTTATATTAAGGAAACCACTGAAAACATTAGAATATCGAGTAACTGGGGCAATGGAGTGCTTTAGGGAGTTAAATATGGCCAACCATGGTCATGAATGTGATACAAGGCTGACTGGAGCCCATAGTCACAGCAGCAGGTGTGAGATTTATGTCTAAGAGTTTCTCTGTGTCTTAGCTTAAGCAGATTATCTGAAATCATGAGCAGAAGCATGGGTTTCACTGAGAACAGAGCAGCGTGAGTTTGGAATATCTGCTACATTGGTCTCTGACCCTACATATTTATACTCTTTCATAATCCTGATGGTGTTTCCACAGTCTGCCAGAATACAAAGAGAGGGAAGAGTGGACAGGCCCTTTCATGTCAGCACGCTGTTCAACTTAGCCTTCTTTTAATCACAGTAGCCCCCATAATTAGTACAGAGAAGTTGGATGGGCATAAGAATGCTTGCAGAGTATGTATCAATTAAAATGTTTATTTCAGTAATGAGTAAAAACTTAAAGCAATAATAAAAGAATAGCACGGGACTGTTGAGATGGCTCAGAGGTTAAGAGCACAGGCTGGCCGGGCGGTGGTGGCGCACGCCTTTAATCCCAGCACTTGGGAGGCAGAGGCAGGCGGATCTTTGCGAGTTCGAGGCCAACCTGGTCTACAAAGTGAGTCCAGGACAGCCAGGGCTACACAGAGAAACCCTGTCTCGAAAAACAAAAAAAAAAAAAAA
>CAJQZJ010031998.1:11531844-11567615 GCA_907164525.1 Lophiomys imhausi | reverse complement strand
TGTGTGTGTGTGTGTGTGTGTGTGTGTGTGTGTGTGTGTGTGTGTGTTGTGGGCAGGTTTGCTCCCCATGCACCTTGCATACCTTGTACACGTGTGAAGGCCAGAAAAATGTGTTGGGCATCTTTTTCATCATGCTAGACCATCTTCCTCCAGGCAGGCCTCTCCCTGAACCTGGAGCTCACAGTTTTTGCCCAGACTGAGAGTCAGCAAGTCCCAGTGTCTGCAATGCCTCTGCCTCCTACAGTTGCACCGGGGTGACAGGCATGTGGGACAATGCCTGGCTTGTTATGTGGGTGCTGGGATCTGAACTCGGGTCCTCATCTTTTCACCCCCTTACCCTCCTAGAGTTAGTCAGCTGGCTTTTGAGCATGAACATGACATAGCCAATATGCTTTACATCATTTATCAACATTAGGTACCCTGTCCATTTGAATCCCTTCTTAATTTTTAATTTTTAAATTTTATTTACTTTACATCCTTACAGCAGTTTGCCCTCCCTCCTCTCCTCCCAGTCCCTCTGCTCCCACCCCCAACCCTTCTAATTCTTCTCCATATCTCTTCAGAAAAGGGCTGGGATAGATGGATATCAACCACCCATAGCATATCAAATTTCAGTAAGACTAGGCACCTCCTCTTCTATTAAGGTTAGACAAGGCAACCAAGTAGGGGAAAAGGGTCCCAAAAGCTGGTAACAGAGTCAGAGACCGCTCTTCCTCCCACTGTTAGGAATCCCACAAGAAGACCAAGCTACACAGCTGTAACAGTTTCTTGTGGTGTCCTCGACCCTTTCTTAATCTTTTATGAAAATGAGTTTGTATACTTACCAACATTTAAAAATACAGAAAACTTAGATGACAGCTATTTTCTGACATGAAGAGCTCCTCCTCTACTCTAGTAAACAGGTGGAATCTTCGCTAATTGTTTACTTTGAGTAGGTTGGACCTAGGAAATGAACCTAGGAAAGCAGTTTAACAGTTTGTAATACTTTCTGCATGTCTGCTAATGAAACCTCTATTTTAACTAAAAACCTGGAAGAAGCCTCATTTCCCTTTCCTCCATTAGTTCTGTCCTCTCCTCCTGTCCTTAGTCTTGTCCCAGTGACTATCAGCTGTGTGCTTACTCTTAGCCGTAAACACTCTGAAATCTTTTTCATTAAAAAGTAAAGACAAGCCGGGCGGTGGTGGCGCACGCCTTTAATCCCAGCACTTGGGAGGCAGAGGCAGGCGGATCTTTGTGAGTTCGAGGCCAGCCTGGTCTACAAAGCGAGTCCAGGACAGCCAGAGCTGTTAAACAGAGAAACCCTGTCTCGAAAAACCAAAAAAAAAAAAAAAAAAGTAAAGACAAAATCAATAACACCCTCCCTTAGTCAGTCTGGCTCAACTTGGCTTCTGTAACCTGCACAGCCTAACCACTTAGAAATGGCACCACTGTCCCTACCCACAGCTTTCTCCCTTTGATGCAGTGTTTTCCTGCTCCCAGGTCTATTTTTATGCAGTCAAGCTATGTAATGGGATGGAAGCTGAGCACAGAGCAGACTTGTACATCAGATGTTGAGATGTAGTCAGCCTGAACAAAAGGTCTGCAGTGATTGGTTGATTGACTGACCCTGGGGCTCACTGTGTATCCCAGTCCTGTGAAGTCACCATCCTCCTGCCTCAGCTTGCTAAGTGCTGAGAATATAGACAGGCACCACCCCCCCTGGCCCTTCAACAAGCTTTCAAAGAAGATAATGAAGCCATTCAAGAGAAAGACCTTCCAGGTGAAGGGCTCCAGATGTTCCTATACTTCCCTTTAAGTTTCTACTCCGGGTTTGCATTTCTTCTTTCTAAACTGCTCCTTTTGGTGGACTCATTTCTTAATTCCAAAAGCATTCAACCATTTTTAGTAAAAGCTTTCATCTTTTGCATATTTCATATCATAATGTCTCAGACATTCATTCCATCGTCATCTGAATAAATATTTGATGGTTCAGAGTTCTAGAGGACAATAGGATCAAGTTCTACAAATAAGGTAAAAGGTGAATCTCCTAATGGTTGTTCCAGTCCTGCACTACATATAACATAGGTACACACTGTAATAAGAAGAATTTGCTTTTTGTAAATTCTAAATCTACTTATTTTTCTACAAAATATTTTTCTGCCAGGCATGGTGGAAGCACACCTTTAATCCCAGCACTTGGAAAGCAGAGGCAGGTGAATCTCTGTGAGTTTGAGGCCAGCCTGGTCTACAAAGCAAGTCCAGGACTGCCAGAGCTCTGTTAAACAGAGAAGCCCTTGTCTGGAAAAAAAAAACAATATTTTTTTCCTATTTTCTTTTTCTTTTTTTTAACTTAGCAGTGGACAATTTTGTGGTGCATTCTTTGGCATTTTCTTGTTCCTGCTTGGCAATTTGAGTCACAGAATTTGGACTCATGATGTTGCTTCCCCAATGGCAGGAGATCTTGTTGTATCTGTTGTTGTAGTTGGCCCTGGTAGCTTCCACCAGCTTAGCCACAGAGACTTTTTCTTCCAGGTTAACCTGTGTAAAAGCAACAGTGATGGAAGTCTTTCTGTGAACCAGCCAACCCAGCTGGCCCTTCCCCTGGATGATGGGGAAGTACGGGACCCCCATTCTGCGTTCTGGCAACACAAGGCAGGTAGGAAGAGCACCAGCTCAATTGTGTCTGCGTTGTGGGCGATCACCACTAGCTGCCCCTTCTTGTTCTACACCAGGGTAGTGACAATACTGACCCCTGCTCAAAGGACAGGTGGTCTCTTAGTGGGGGCACACCTTTGCTAGCCGCTTCCCTCTCAGCACAGGCCAGCAGCCTTTGCATCTCCTGCTTTGTCTCTGGCCTGTAGCTGTGGGCAAACTTAAGCAGCTGGTAGCTGTTTGCCATTCCAGGGCCTGGATGAACTGGCTAATGGCAGGAGGCACTTTGAGACACTTATACAGGATGGCCTTTTGTTGCTGTAACTGGAGTAGCCAGGCCATGGACAAAGCAAGTGAGGTCTTTTTGGGATGGATATCCTGTCCAAAGCTGGAGTTCTTAGGCCTTTCTTCAAACAAAGGACTCATCATCTTTTTGGTCCCTGCTTCTTCACCATACTGGGGGCCAGGGCCACCTCCTTCCCCTTGGCCTGCTTCTCTTTAGGCATTTGCTTTTTTTTCTCCCTAAAAGACGTTTGAGGTTTTTCATAGAAGAATAAGAGATTCCTTCTGTGTTTGCCATTAAAAAAAGAAGAAGAAAAACATCTTATTAGTTCTTTGAGAAATTCATGCAATGTGTTTTGGTCATAACCACCTCTCCCCCTACTCCTCCCAGATTTACCCATCTTCCTTACTCATCCTACTTTCTTTCCTTTTTGTGCCATTTTTAAAAAAAAGCATGAACTTTAGTCAGAATTAAACTCAATATGTCTTCTGTTATGGTTTTTGAATAGCAGGTAGCCATGAATCCAGTTGAGCATGCCTGACCTTGATACGTCTTACAGTTGCTGACCCATTGCTTTTTATCCATCCTCACTTGTTCACTTGTTACACTGTCCCTACTCGGGTGGGGATTCTCCCTGTATCCATAATCAAGGCATTTCTGGTCTTTTTTGATTTCCACCCTCTGCATGGGCCCTCTGATTCACCAGGATACCATTTACCTTGTGCAGAAGTGGTCTTCAACCTGTAAGAATTTGGGTGCAGTGTAATATGCTGAAGCCCCAGAGTCTCATTCAACCCCTGCCTCTGAGAGAAATGTGGCACTTTAATTACTCACTTCTTGGGAAAAGGACAGTGGGGATATAGACTATAGAGGGTTGGTAGTTTACTTTTATTACAAATTAACAGGTCCAGAAAAAAAAAAAAAGGCATGGTTTAGGACATTGTTGTTCATCTGGGTTCTAGTTTTCCTTCCTGGGAGACGAGTTTAATACTTTCTAGTTAAGGGAGTGTGGGCAGTAAGATTGCAAGCAGCAGTGTTCCTTTGGGGGGCAGATCTGGTTAACTAGACAAATGAACTTTGTTCAGAATTTCTCCATATAATGAGAGAAGGGAAAGAGGGACAGTCAGAGTAACATTGAATCTGGGGTAGCTTCTTAGTTCTCTTAGCATGCCCAAGTGATAGTCATTGGAATGGGGGGAAAAAAAGCCAAACAAAATAAAATACTTGTAACTACCATATTCTAAAGTATTAAACTGTTTCTCAATTGTTTTCATTTTTAAAACCAAGTTTTTATTTTGATTGATTTTATTCCTATTCTACTCTCTTACTGGGTTAGGAGAGAGGACTGAGCAATTTTCTTTCTGTTTACAGGATGTCATATCGTAAGTGTGCTGGCTAGTTTTATGCTAATTTGACATGAGCTAGTGTTACCTGAAAGGAGAGAGCCTCGATTAAGAAAATGACTCCATAAAGTCTGGCTGTATCCTAGTTAGGGTTTCTATTGCTGTGGTGAAACACTATGAGCAAAGCAAATTGGGGAGGAAAGGGCTTATTAAGCTCATGCCTCCTTATCACTGTTTATCACTGATGAAAGTCCACACAGGAACTCAGACAGGGCAGGAACCTGGAGATAGGAGCTGCTGCAGAAGCCATGGAGGACTGCTGCTTATTGGCTTACTTCCCATGGCTCCCTCAGCTTGTTTTTTGTAGACCACAGGACTACCAGTCCAGGGATGGCACCACCCACAATGAACCGAGTCATCTCTCATCAATCACTAATTAAGAAAATGCCCTACAGGCTTGGCTATGGCCCGACCTTATGGATGGATTTTCTTTATTGCGGTTCCCAGGCTGTAGAGATGGCTCAGCAGTTAAGAGCACTGGCTTCTCTTCCAAAGTCCCAGGGTTCAATTCCCAGCATCCACATGGCAGTTAGAAACTGTCACTAATGGCTGGGTATGGTGGCACATGCCTTTAATCCCATGCGCTTGGGAGGCAAAGGCAGGTGGATCTCTAGGGGTTTGAGACCATACTGTTCTACAGAATGAGTTCCAGGATAGATGGGGCTACACAGAGAGAGAAACCCTGTCTTGAAAAAAAACAAAACAAAAAATTGAGGTTCCCTTCTCTCAGATAAAGTCAGTTTGTGTAAAGTTGACACAACACTAGCCAGCACAGGCCATAAGACATTTTTTTTTAAATTAGTAACTGAAGGGGGGAAGATCCCAGCCCATTATAAGTGGTGCCATCCCTGGGGTGATGGTCCTGGATCCTATGAAAAAGCAAGCTACGAGGAGCAAGCCAGTAACCACTACCCCTCCATGGCCTCTGCATCAGCTCCTATCTCCAGGTTCCTGCCCTGCTTGAGTTCCTGTCCTGATTTCCTTCAGTGATGGACTGTTACCTGGAAGTGTAAGCTGAAATAAACTCTTTTCTCCCCAAGTTTGCTTTGGTCATAGTGTTTGGTCATAGCAATAGTAACCCTAACCAGGACAGTAAGTAATCTTATCTACACATGTCTAGAAAAGGCTGCACACTCTCAGAAACACTAAACTTTGAGCTGGCTGCAGAAAGTGGGTCAGGACCACAAACATTCTCCCTTGGAGACAAAAGTGAAATATTGTCGCGTCCCCCCTTGTCCAGCAAGGAATGACGCAACTCATAAAACTCTTCTCCTGCAGTTTATTCAGGTCCCTTGAAAACAGTCTTCCGAATAATGGGGCAGACCCAACCCACAGGCTAAATACTAATTAAACAGCCAGTCAAGTAAAGCCAAGTGGTGCTATCTTAGAGGTCTACGTATGCGGAAGCAAGCCAGATCAGCGGTCTTTGCCAAATATGAACTTATTATCATAAAGAGCATTCACCGTCGGGCTGGTGGAAGGCGGAGACCAGAGCCATCTTTAGGGCGCAGCACTTCGCAGCTCTCTACAGTTCCTCCTTTTTTATTGTTTCTAAAGTTGGTAAAAGTCCCTGGAAAGGCTTCGCAATCCCTCTATCTGGGGATCTCACGGTGGGCCTGAGCCTGTAGGAGGGCGGTGCTCAAACTCTTACCCATCTCTGGGTCAGCCTCCCCACTCGGGACTGCCCTGTCTTAGGTGGCCGAGACTTACCCGTCAACTCCGTCACTGACTTACCAGACCCTAATATCCGTGGAATGAATTCCTCAGTGGGCAGGGACTATGCTTAGTGAAGATTTACTTCACGGCAGCAAGCCATGCCTGAGGGGACTGGCCCGCCTCAATGGCGACAGGGCTTGTATAATCATGGCTGCATTACGCTTTTGTGTGGCTCTCATTTTGTAGATGCACCATAGGCAAACCAGAGAGGCTAGCATCATTAGTATCGCCAAAGAGCCTACACCTGCCCACTCCTTAAGATGATCCATAGCCGTCTGTATCCAAGAAGTCAAGCCAGTAGCCAGGCTCAGATCCACCCGAGTGGAGTTGATGTGGATGATTGTCGCTCTCAGCTCTCTCATCAAATTTTCAAATTCAGCCGACCAATCCTGTAAGAGGAACTTTGACAATTGTCTGGACAAATTAGCAGCTTTTGTATAATTTTGATATTGTACGGAAGTAACACACAAACCTTGCAATTTCCACTCACACCCCAACTGTGCTAGTTGCCAAAGAGAATCAATCTGTTCTTGTATTAAATCTATACGTTGATTAACTATCATAAGACTTCCTTTGAGATGAGAATTGATAGAGGCCTGAGTATCCAATGCCTGTGCCACAGTGGCTGAGATGTTATTCAGGGCATTGGCAGTCTGTATAGAACTAGACAAGGCGATAGCTGAGGCAGTAGCTCCCACAGCAGCAACAGTGATAGCAGTAACAATAGCTGCAGTGATGCCAAAATCTCTTTTAAATCTGAATAGCATCATGGTATTAGGAGCCTCTACAGGAACTGGTACATATCAAGGCATTCTAGTCACCACAGCCACAGGAAAGGCTGTGGCATTCCAGCATAGGGCATAAAAACATGTGCCTGGAGTGCATACTAACTTTTCTTCACCTAAGGATGCACTCCCATTACTTACAATCCACAGAAAAGGAGGCCAGAGACATACTGGCGAAGCTGAAAAGCTCTTGTTGCGATAAGAATGAAACAAAGAATTCCAAGTACCAGAGCCACTACCGCTAGAGAAATCCAATCTGGTAGCAGACCCTAGGGAAAAATTACCTCTTTGATAAATTCCTCCTCCAAGCATAATGATAGGTCCCAAGTCCATGCATCTTCCATTTACTCCACACAAAAGCCACAAATCAAAAGGATTGGTGGCAGTCTGCTGAGGATCCCTAGTAGATATATCAAGCATTCCTGTACAAGACTTATTCACTATATTACTAATCATGGGGCTAAAGGAAAAATGATCTTGTTGAACCCAAACTGCTCTGCGCTCCTGACATACTCACTGCTACTATCACCAGGATCCTTAGGAAGGTCTTCATGACGAATCTTCCTCACAAGGCGTTCAGGCACCCACACTGGATCTTGTTGATCCTGAGGAAAAACACAAACACACCCTCTCGCCCATGTTAGCACAGGGTCTGGCCCCCACCAAGAGCCTGTCAAAATATCCTTCCACTTCACCATGCTTTTAGGTGAACCATGGGAATCCTGATGTCTGTCCGCTGCTGAGCGGCCTTGAGCATCCAAATTGAAAAAGTTTAAAGTAAATAAGGCTAAAGACATTCTTTCCTTGGGGGTACGGCCTTGGCCTATTCCCCCTTTTTGTTTTTGCAAGCATTCTTTCAAGGTGTGATGAGCACGCTCCACAATTCCTTGTCCTTGAGGATTGTATGGTAATCCATGATTAAGCTGTACCTCCATCTGGTTGCAGAAGGAGACAAAGGACTGAGCCGTATAGGCTGTTCCATTGTCCATTTTTAGCTGTTGTGGTTTTTCCCATGCAGCCCAGGCTTCTAAGCAATGTCCTATGACATTGCGAGCCTTTTCTCCACTCATAGGTGTAGCATGTATGATACCTAAGCAGGTATCCACAGATACATGAATATATTTTAAGGTTCCAAACTCTGAAATGTGGGTAACGTCCATTTGCCAGATTTTGAGTGGCAACAGCCCTCTAGGGTTCACTCCCACACTGGGAGGATGATGATGAATCACACACTGAGGACAGTCCAAAACTACTTGTCTAGCATCTGCTCTAGACAAATGGAATTTCTGCTGTAGAGTTTTTGCATTTACATGAAATAATTGGTGAAACTGTCTGGCTTGATCCAGGAATGAGCTCCAAAAAATGCATTCCATCCTGGTCCATTGATCAACTTTATTATTACCCTCACTTAATGGTCCAGGTAATCCTGTATGTGCTCTGATATGTTGAATATAAAAACACCTTTTTCTCTGCCAGATTAAAACTTGTAACTCTTGTAATAAGGCACATACAGTACTAATATTCTTAATAGGACCTGCTAATTCTAATACTTTCACTGCGTTGACCACATAAATTGAATCTGAAATCAAATTGAATGCAAATTGACATTTTTTAAACACCTCAATTACTATTTTCAACTCTACTATTTGGGGGGAGCCCGGTTGAAACTGACATAACACGGGCTCTTGTCTTTCTATCAAATAGGCTCCACAGCCTGTCTTTGAGCCATCAGTAAACACATTTGGTGATCCTTGAAGTGGTACTGCTGAAGTAACCTTAGGGAATATCACTGGGTGCTCCTTAAAAAATAATAGCAATGGATGTTTAGGATAATGGTTATCAATCACTCCTTCAAAGCTACATTGCAATATTGCCCAGTCATCTACAGTGCCACACAAAATCTTAATTTGATAACTGGAATAAGGCACTATTATACTGGCAGGAGCAACTCCAAAAGACTGCAAGCATTGTTGGATACCATTCAAGGCTAAAGCAGCAAGTGCAGTGGGATAATGTTCTATTCTGTTTTTACTTGTGTCCACATCCCCGGGCAGAAAGATCTCCCTACTTTCAGGGACTGAACTGGCTGCTCTGTCTGAGTGGCTTCTGGATATGGAGGAGGAGTCGAAGGCGCCATGGCAACGGCTTTGTTTACACCAGCTGCCGCCAGCGTGGCTGAAGGCTCTGTAGCGACGACTCCGCCCACTCCGACTGCTGCTGACGCTGACGTGTCAGGCGCCATGGCAACAGCTCCTCCCACACTGACTGCCGCCGATACGCCCTTCTGTTTTACTTTTTTCTTTTCCTTTTTTCTAATAACAGTCCTCTCCAACTGTTCTATTAGAGCGTGTAGCTCTCCTTCAGAATCTGTGCTCTCTGAGTCCTCTAAATCTCTAAAATCTCTAAAATTTCTAAGATCGGGATAGAGAGGAACTTTCTTTTTGTCTTCCTTTTCACTGTCTGCCTGCTCAAATCTTTCGCCTTTGTTACTTCCCTTTTCACTGTCTGCCTGCTCAGATCTCTCCCCTTGTAGCAGTTCCAAAGCTGATTCTCCCTCTCTGATTCCATTACAACACCTCTGATCTTCTAAACAACTCCTCACCATTTTCCAAATCGGTCTTACTCCATGCTTCAGAGTTCCCTGCTCCCAAGCAAAATCCAAGTCCCTGCCTAATTTGTCCCAGCAGGATACCGTAAGATTCCCGGACACCGCAAACCACGGAGCCACAGAATCACATTCATTCAGAAATCTCTCTAAGGTAGACTTCTTAATCTTCAAATTCCTAGCTAAAAGTAGCTCCTGAAGAGCCAGAAAAATTGGATGTGACTGAGACAATCCCATGTTTAAAAATTTTACTTTAGGTTCGCAACTTCCTGCGAAACTTTACCTTTTGTTCGCAACTGCCTGCGAAACTTAACCCTTTGTTCGCAACTGCCTGCGAAACTTAACCCTTTGTTCACAACTGCCTGCGAAACTTAACCCTTTGTTTGCTACTTCTGCAAAACTTAACTGCTTGTTCACTATCTCCGCGAAACTTTATCTTTTGTTCGCTATCTCCGCAAAACTTTACCTTGTGTTCGCTATTTCCGTGAAACTTTATTGTCCTGATTTATCCCAGGAACTTACCAAGCGCTTCCCCTGACTGCAGGAGTTCTGAGTCTTTTCTGGTTCCCCGTACGGGCCACCACTTTGTCGCGTCCCCCCTTGTCCAGCAAGGAATGACGCAACTCATAAAACTCTTCTTCTGCAGTTTATTCAGGTCCCTTGAAAACAGTCTTCCGAATAATGGGGCAGACCCAACCCACAGGCTAAATACTAATTAAATAGCCAGTCAAGTAAAGCCAAGTGGTGCTATCTTAGAGGTCTACGTATGCGGAAGCAAGCCAGATCAGCGGTCTTTGCCAAATATGAACTTATTATCATAAAGAGCATTCACCGTCGGGCTGGTGGAAGGCGGAGACCAGCGCCATCTTTAGGGCGCGGCACTTCGCAGCTCTCTACAAAATATGAGAAAGAATTCACTTAAATATTGATTGGTCTGAGAGATTGACTGGATCTCTGTTACCCTTTACCTTAATTTATGAGAACTTTGTGGGAGTATGCATCTGTTTATTCAAAAACCTACCTTCTCCATGAAGACGGTTACTGATATACCCCAGCATGATTCTCTCTTATGTTCTAGATTATATTGTAGATTCTGGGTAGCTTTGCATGGATTTTCCAAAGAAGAGACCTCAACTACAACTCTTCCCAAACTGAGATTATTTCCTTTCTCCAAAAATGTGTACCTCTCCTGTGGTAGGTTGCAATAAGTGGTCACAAACTCTGTCCATCCCTCTCTATATTTCCCTTTGCAAATGGCTTTTCTTCCTATCAAGAAATAGAATTCAGGTTTCCACCTCCTTGTATCTAGGATGCCCAGGAGCCTGGGCAATGCACCAAAAGTGATGGCAAAAAAAAAAAGGTATTTTAGGCTAGACCTCAATGACTTTGTTCCCATTCCCTTGAAAAGCTTCTACAATCATGGAAAAAAACAAAAAAACAAACAAACAAACAAAAAAAAACCATGGGTGAGCCTCTCCAGGATGCGAGGTGACTTGGAGAAAGATGCCCTACTGGCACCCAGCAGCAGCTACCAGATGGGCTGGCAGCAGAAGTTGCCTGGCCCAGTGGATTCTTAGTTCTGCAACTATTAAAAACTTTAAGATGTTGAGAGAAATATAACAAAGTAAGCACTGGTTCTCCACAGAAGGGCCCAGAGCATCTATATGAACTGGTTCTGATCACCTGAAAGACCATCTTGGACCATCAAGTCCCCAGTGAACTCTGAGCTAACTGTCAATACATGGTTGAGTCCATTTGAAAACAGGAAAGAAATCCTCAAGTCCTGTCCAATACTGACTCAAAGAATTGGTATATAATAAATGAAAGTTGTTTGAAATTTATGATAATTTATATATAGTTTATATAGGCAGCAATAAACAATAAATATACACTCCTTTATCTCCTACCAAAGATTATTAAAGCCCGAGTTTTCTATTTCGATTTCTATTTCACCACACTTTACTTCATCTGAGGACTGAGGAATGTATCGTATTGTCATAATTTCTCCTTGTACCCAAGTGTACGGACTATTGTTAATTGTGTGACTTGGATCACATTGAAACACATTTTTCTTTGATTTTTGATATGGCTTTGGTATATAGGCCTTGAACTTGAGATCCTCTTGCCTCAGCTTCCTGAGTGTTGCAATTACAGGTGGGTACCATTGGACCTTTGCTTCTTTGTGCCTGTATTTCCTAATCTCAAAATAGAGATAACCTTTTTTAAAAATGTAGTGTTGTAGGAGATATTAATATTTATAACTGATTAATAAGATTAGAGCAACAGAGTTATCTCTTAGCCGACTTGTGAATAATCACACAGACACATGATGGATTTTAACAAGCCTTAGCCTGGATTGTGAATCTTAGTCCATCTAAGCCAGCTTTTAATTATATTCCCCAAATAAAACCCCATAATATATACATACATCCCCTTGGGCTGTTATTTTCTATGTTATGCTGATATTCCAGGCCATGTGTAATGATATTCTTCCATCTAACCTATGGTGTGTCTTCTCCTTTCCTTTCCCCTGGCTTCTCTTCCTGTGATCATTCTTGCTCCAAAGGCCCTCAAGCCTTCTCTCTACCTATACCTCTCTTCTACCTAATCCAGGCTGCAGGCGCTTTATTCAACCAATAAACTTTAAATTAGGTAGAGCAGGCTTACACAACAGAGACAGGTATATATCACAATATACTCATCAACTCATCGGGGTGGCAACTAGATGTTGGGGGCCAGTAGGTAGCAATAGAATATAAATAAGCAGCTTCCAGATCACCCTAACGGTGTAGGTCTGTGAAACTTGCATGTTATGAAACATGAAAAGTATTTAGCCAATGCTTTGCTGAATAAATGTGATGACTATGGTGTATCCAACGCAATGTCCATAAAGTTCAGGATGGAATTTCCAGCAGAACCATAGAAGACTTCAGTATACAGAGAGGTGGAAATGGGTGGGGTCCTGCATGTACCGCAAAGGAGTGAGAGGTAGCCATGAGCCCTAGAGACAGTCAGACTTCTCTTCCTTTGCATCTCAGTTCCATTGTGTGCTACTTCTTCAGCTTTGTCAGGGTCAAGTGAGAATAACAAAGAGAAGTCTATGGAGCGCTATTGGGAGGGCTGAATGAAGACTAAATGAGCCCCAGAGCATAGTCTATGAGGACCATATGATAGTTAAAGTGGGAGTTGGTCAGACGTGCAAGCCAAGGTCACTCAGAAGAAAAGGACCAAATTTGCTTTGTATTGGTCACAGTATCAGGAAGTCTTGGGATGTGTACCTGCTAAGCCTCCCTGCAAACCACAGCAGCAACAGCAGCTGCTCTAGCAGCAACTTTGGTTAAAAAGAAAGAGACCAAGAGACCAAGAGACCAAGCAATCCCAGTTTGTTATCTGCCACCTAGCCCCCAGGAGTCCCTTCCATCTTCATCTTCAGAATACTGCCCCATTCCTTCCTCACTGTTAAGTTAAAAAAAAAATCCATGTGTTCACCAATGTAGTTTTGAGTGCTTGGAAGTCCAGCGGTAGTCTCATGAGGTTCTCACTACCTGGAGATCCATTCCATGAACCAGCAGTCTAACAGACCAGAGCGTGAGAAGAGTCACTGAAGGCTTCGGTGGGGAAGTCATGTTTAATGTGGGATGTAGAATACAGACAAGTGTCGTCAACTCAGCTCAGGGGTGAAGTGAGGGAGAGGTGGTGGTGAGGGTGGCTGACGAGGAAGAAATCTAGGCTGGGTGTGGTGGCACACACTTTTAAGCCCAGAGGCAGGCGGAGCTCTGTGAGTTTGAGGCCAGTGTGGTCTACAAATCGAGTCCAGGACAGCCAGGGCTATTACACAGAGAAACTCTTTCTCAAAAAACTGAGAGAGAGAGAGAGAGAGAGAGAGAGAGAGAGAGAGAGAGAGAGAGAGAGAGAGGAGAGAGAGAGAGAAAGAGTTAAGGCAGAAGTAGTTAGAAAGAAGGCAAAAGGAGGTAATTTGTTTATTCAGTTAAGAAATTTGACCTTAGGCTGGAGAGATGTCTCAGCTGTTGAAAGTTAGGCTCACAACCAAAAATATAAGAAATTTGACCTTTACCCTAAGGGCAATCAATGAGAAACCATTTAGCATTTATACAGAGAGACATTTAGAAATAGCATTCCCTGACTGCAATGTCAGGAACAGAGGGCAGGACAGGCTTGCCACCTGTTATTGTAAATAAAGTTTTATTGGCAACCATTCACATTCAATTGTATTGTCTTTTAGGTCTTAGATGTCCAGCTGAGTAACTGACTATCAAGTCCACAAAACCTGAGCTATTTATTATCTATATTTAAGAATATTCCTTGAGCTGGGTGTGGTGGCGCACACCTTTAATCCCAGCACTTGGGAGGTAGAGGCAGGTGGATCTCTTTGAGTTCAAGGCCAGCCTGGGCTACAAAGTGAGTCTAGGACAACCAGGGCCACACAGAGAAACCCTGTCTCCAATCTCCCCCCCCAAAAAAAAAAAAGAATATTTGTTGAGTTTAGGTATTGTTAATGAAACTTGGGGGAAAATAATGATAGCTAGCTAGCTTTCGGAAAGGGACAGGAGGGAGTTTTTAAAGGAGGTCTGAGGAATTAGTCACACAACTCTTGTAAAATTCTTAAAATAGTCTGTCAACTTTCCAGACATCTGATTTTAGCTTTAGGTTTGATGACTCCACTCCTACAAGATGAGGGTGAAGGGACCAAGATCACAGATATATTGTAAACAACTAAGGGATAAGTTTGTATTGTAAATGGCCAGGGGCCAACCATGGTGGTTCATGTCTTTATTCTCAGCACTTTGGGAATCGAGGCTAGCTTGGTCTACACAGTGGGTTCTAGGCTAGACCTAGTGAGACCTTGTTTAAAGAAGAAAAGGTAGGAGTTGGGAAGAAAGCAACCAAACGAATTAAACTGTAGACTCCTAATAAAAGATTGTATATTAATGTGTGTGTGTGTGTGTCTGTACTCAGGTGTGTACAATTATTCATACAGTGTGAGACATACAGTAGGTTACAAGATATATTTAGTTAACTGAACCTTTAACATGACAATTCCTAATATCTGTTTTGCAGTTCTGAAACTTTGTTGTTTCATACTGATTGAATTACAATGTCTGAACAAATCAAACATGGCACTGGCTTAATTTTTAAATGATCCAAGTAAGACAACACCAGTAATTGTATTTAATATGCCCTTCCTTCAAGAAGACCAAAGCTGGGTCTTGATATATTCATATCACAATAGTAATAGCAATAAACAAGTTAGTACAATCCCATCATTTATGGAGCACCTAGTAGATCTCAAATACAGCATCAGACAGTAACCTAAGTTCTTCAGTCCCTATAATACTATTATAGTCATGTGTAGCTGAGGAGATTGTGGCTTGAAGGGGGTTCTCTTTTCTAAGGTTATGACCATGTCAGTTTGTCTGACCTTAACGTTCTTCATTTCAGTCACGAAAGCCATTGCTGCCTCAAAGCAGGTTATACTCCCTCCTCTTTCTCAGTCTTTGTCCTCATTTTGCTGCTTAAAATCCTCCATTGTCTTCTCCCCTCCTGAGCAGAGTCTACATAATTTAGCGTGGCATAGTTTATTTTTCATAATCTCTTGTGGCCTTAGTGGCCTTGGCCTCTGCTGATTCTAAAAGTGTATATTGTATATTCCTAGTTTGGGGGGGGGGGTCTTGCTGGGTCTCTCCATGCTTCAGTGGATTAACATATTCCTTCTCTTTCTGGAGACTTCTTCCTTCACATCTGCCTAGGCTTTGGGCTAAAAATATAAAAATAGCAATAAACTATCAAAAAACTCAGAGCTTGTGGATATAAGAAATTCCGACCAGTCTCTCCTGTGAAATGTAACCTCTCAGCATTTTGATTCTCCTATTGGGAAATGGGGAGCTGAAAGGTCTTGGCTTTCCCATCCTTTGCTTAATCTCTGAGAAGGTGGCTTGGCTTCTGTAGGCCACACGATTCTTTAAAACTTTTTATTTATAAAATAGGGTGATGTGATGCTTTAGTGTTGCCTGGCACATTGTAAATACTCAGAAAAAAAACAGTCATTATTCAGTCCCTGTGTAATTACATAAGACTCACATATTAGGCTAGCACAATAACTTTGAGCACATTGTACTTCCTTGGTGATGCTCTGGTCAACCTTTTTGGTTCAACACAAACTATTTTGTGATTTTTTTCTTATTTTTTGCATGCCTATGGTGTATGTGTTCACGCGTGTAGGGGAGGGTGCTTGTGGACATGTGTTCATAGTCCTGAGGTTGATGTTGGGAGGCTTCTTCAGTCATTCTACACCTTATTCACTGAGGCACAGTCTCTGAATTGCTCTCAGCTTGTTGATATAACTAGTTCTAACTAGCCAGCTTACCCTGGGAGTCCCTTCTCTCTGCCTTCGGAGAAGTCTGCCAGCACTTGGTAGGTGGATGTAGGGGGATCAAGTTCAAGGTCACCCTCAACTATATAGTAAATTTGAGACCAGCACACATATTGGTTAGAGGACAATTTGCAGGAGTCATATTCTCTCCTTTTACTGTTTGGGTCCCAGGGATGAAACTTAGGTTGACAGGCTTGGCAGGAAGGGCCTTTACTCACTCAGCCATCTCTCTCTCACTGGCCCCCAAATATTGAAGTTTCTGAGTTGGATGACTAGAGGCCTGATGATTTCAAAGCAGAGAAAGAAAGAATGAAGAGTATGGTTTACCACCATGCCACCCAAAACACATCCTGTCTCATCTGATCCTGGAAGTTAAGCAACGTCGGGCCTGGTTGTTATTATGTGGGCAGAAGAATGAAGAATGTCGGGAAGAGAGACAATGTATTATATATTTTACTGCATTGATCTGGGAAAACAGTAGCACAACAGGGATGTAGATATGGAGCTCAAGAGAGTTTTTAATGGCTATTGTATAGTGGAGTTGACATCAGGTACATTCTGGGAGAATGGGGAGGCAGCCAAAACAGATTAACGTAGAGATGAGATAAGGTGAGCATTGGGTGAGGTCATCAGCTGCATTAGGAAGAAATGAACTGAGTTAAAGGTTAATTGCAAAACACAGAGCTAAGTATCAAAGTAGGAAAACACAGATGTTCTTGATTTCTTGGAGTCATCCAAACTTTGAAAAGCCCAAGGGCTTGGGGATTGAAGCAAGAGCTTATTGAGACATAAGAGCTGAAGGTGGATCAAGCAGGCCACTTTCTGTGCATAAGTGCATGTTATTTCTGTTTGTGGGTATGTTCACCTGTGTACATGCATACAGAATCAGAAGTCAGGTCAAGCTGAGTGTCTGTTCTCTGCTGTTTTCTGCCTTGATTTTTTTTTTGAGACGGGGTCTCTTATTAAAGCAAGAACTTGCCATTTTGGCTAAAATAGATGGCCAGTGAACCTGTGAGATCCTCCTGCCTCCCCTGGCCCGTGAGGTTGAAGGTGTGCTAGCACACCCAGCTTTTTAAGTGAGTGCTTGGTTCAGAAACAGATGAAAGAAAAATAAATTTAGAGAATGAAATAGGCATGTTGATAATACCCTACTCCTAAGAATTTACAAAAAAGGGTGAGGAGATTGCACGGATATAAAAGGAAACAAATTGTAGATAAGATGAAGACCCCCCTAAGTGTTCCACAGAATCAATGGAAAAAAAAAAGACTCATTCTAAGATACATTATTGGAAAGTTCCAGACTTTAAACATAATGAGAAAGTCTAGGAAGAAAAAGAAGTCAGGTAAAGAAGTGTAAGAACTACGGAGGTACCAGCTGTTCCAACATCACTGGGAGAACAGGAATAAGACATTTTCCAGACTGTACTTTCTGTGCACCCATCTGCAGAAGGTGCAGAGTCAGCAGTTCAGCAGAATGAGAGTTGAGTCAAAAAGTGACATGTTTGGGTGTTGGAAGACATTACTGATGGATATGTGATGAATATGTTTAAAAGTCTGGATGGGGGTTGGAGAGCTGGCTCAGTGGTTAAGAGCACTGGCTGCTCTTCCGAAGGACCCAGGTTCAAATCCCAGCACCCACATGGCTGTTCACAGCTGTCTGTAATTGTCAGGTGGCACATGTCTTTAATCCCAGCACTCTGGGAGTCAGAGGCAGAGGCAGTCAGATCTCTGTGAGTTCCAGGCCAGCCTAGTCTACAAAGTGAGTTCCAGGACAGCTCAATACTGATAGAGAAACCCTGTCTCGAAAAAAACAAAACAAACAAACAAACAAAAACCCCAAACAAACAAACAAACAACCCCCCCAAAAAAAGTGTAAAGTTTTTTTGGAAACTAATTCATCAGGAAAATTAGCATCATTTAAGGGAATTTATATATATAAATTTTTTTTTTTTGGTTTTTCGAGACAGGGTTTCTCTGTGTAACAGCTCTGGCTGTCCTGGTCTCACTTTTGTAGACCAGGCTGGCCTTGAACTCAGAGATCTGCCTGCCTCTGCCTCCCAAGTGCTGGGATTAAAGGCATGCGCCACCACCACCCGGCTTTATATATAAATTTTTTTCCCTATTTAAGAGTAGATGACAGGCTGGAGAGATGGCTCAGTGGTTAAGAGCACTGACCCTTCTTCCAAAGGACCCGGGTTCAAATCCCAGCACCCACATGGCAGTTCACAGCTGTCTGTAATTGCCGGGCGTGCTTGTGCACGCCCTTAATCCCAGCACTTGGGAGGCAGAGGTAGGCGGATCTCTGTGGGTTCAAGGCCAGCCTGGCCTACAAAAGTGAGTCCAGGACAGCCAGGATTACTACACGGAGAAATCCTGTCTGGAAAAACCAAAAAAAAAAAAAAAAAAAAAAAAAAGAGTAGATGAGTAGATGAATATTTTTACTTCTCTTGAGCTGTTATTATGATCAAAGAACATAAAAAAGTGCAACTTAGCCTTGATGTGACACATTAAAAATGCAGAAGGACTTCATATAGTAAATGCAGAATTTTGAGGAAATTTCATTAAGAATAACTAGAATTTAAAGATAAATAACTGAAATTAACTGTTTAAAGAAATTAAATTGCATAAATTTTTCAGAAAATTTATAGTTGATATATTTGCTCCTAAAGTTAGTTTTTTTTAATGAGTTTAAAAGTTTTTTGTTTGTTTGTTTTGGTTTTTTGAGACAGGGTTTCTCTGTGTAATAGTCCTGACTGTCCTGGACTCACTTTGTAGACCAGGCCTCGAACTCACAGAGATCTGGCTGCCTCTGCCTCCCAAGTGCTGGGATTAAAGGCGTGTGCCACTACCGCCCCACTAGTTAAAAAATTTTTAACAGCCGGGTGTGGTGGCGCACGCCTTTAATCCCAGCACTCAGAAGGCAGAGGCAGGCGGATCTCTGTGAGTTCGAGGCAAGCCTGGTCTACAAAGTGAGTCCAGGACAGCCAGAAATACACAGAGAAACCCTGTCTCGAAAACCAAAAAAAAAAAAAAATTTTAACATTCAAGATGGGTGTGTGTGTTACACTGGATCTTGCATGAATTTGATGACAGCCCAGGCTAGCTGAGACTGTTTCAAAAAGTGAGAGGAGAGGGGGAGAAAAATAAGTTTTGAGATTCAATTAATATATTTTAAACTCTTCTCAGATCTCAGTCTTTGTTCTTGACATAATCACTGTGTCTATGTAATCTAGTCTTGCAGTTTGTTGATGCATTCATAGGGCCTAATATGCAGGAATAGTGGGACGTGGAGTATAGTTTATTTTGGTAGGTTTGCCTGGCTTGTTTGGTTATTACTGTTGGAGTTAGAGAACTATAGCTCTCGAAGGTAATGATGGTGCATTTGTCAGGAGAGAACAGAGCTACTGACAACCAACAATGACAAACCAGGAGAGTGCCTGTGGATGACAGAGTTCTGAGGTATCACTGTGACATTTGTCCTATCTGAACTGACCCTACAGATAGAGACACATAACCATCACATGCCCACAGAGTTACAAGATAGCTACATGGCATGAAGCAGCAATGGAGCAAATCAAAACAGTCAAGGGCTGTGCAGGTTGTGAAATATCTGTGATGAAACAGGTGTGGCCGTCACACTGCTGCCCTGGAATGCTCTGAGACTCTCAGACAGAACACAGGGGATATTCTGCATGGTCTTCCTGGTTGTATTCGGGACTGGGTAGCTGATAGGCATTTTCTCTGTTGTTCTGCCAAGACTGGGGGCTTTCAGAAATGATTGAATTGTTGTTCCATTTATATACATGAAGAAGTGAGCTTCGGTGAGGTCAGTTAACTGAAGACAGCTCTGCTAAATAGGATTTTCTAATGTTTCTAATAAATAGGATTTTAGTTCTATTGCTTTCCTGTTGAATACAAATACAGATATTGGTGTGAGCATTTTCTGGCTTAAATCGGTGCAGATGTGTCCCTGTGTGTGTACATATTATTAGGTCAAATATGTAAGCTTTGGGGCTGGAGAGATGGCTCAGAGGTTAAGAGCACTGACTGTTCTTGCAGAGGACCTATGCTCAATTCCCAGCACCCACATGGCAGCTCGCAACTGTCCATGACTCATGTTCCAGGGGATCCGACATTCTCAATAAAAATAAATAATTTTAAAAAATATGTAAGCTTTATTGGTAGGCATTTCTTACAAACAACTGCCCTATATCATTAGTGGTGAAATTTCCAAATGATTCAATTCATTCAGAATTTACCTCTTTCCAAAACAGGACTTGTGAGTGTTTTTTTTTGCAAATTATACAGCTCATGTGTACCTCCAGGCAATTAATTCTGTTTGATATAACAGGTCAGAAAGCACAGTTTCTGGACTTGGCAATTTGGGATACTCAGCCTGTATAAAACAAGCAAACAAACAAAGTACAGACAGCCTTATTTAAATACCCTGACCACAGAGGAGTCCCAGATGTACTTGGATTGCTATTGTATCCATTTTTGTTATGTAGGAATCAAATCTAGGGCCTTGGGCATGCCAGGCAGGAGCTACACTCTCAGAGTGCTTATGGTCCTTCAAGGGTGTTCTCCAGGGGTTTGGGAAGAGGCTGCTCTGAAACATCACACCTCTTCAACACACGTGCCTCCTACTTGGTTTGGCAGCAGCAATCTCAAATCACAACTGGGCGGAGCTCGACTTTGGCTGAGTCAGACGTGGCAGACAAAAAATAAATAAATAAAAATTAAAAAAAACAAAAACAAAACAGCAGTTGCCCTTTCATCCCCTTCCCGATAAACAAACCATGCAGATCATTTGGGCATATAAACGCGTTCAGCATTGAAAAGGGTTTTTGGTTACGTGGCCAGCCCGGGCGCTGACCGCCGCGGGGGCGGACTCCCATACTTCTCCCAACTTGTGAGGTCTGTGACCAGCCGGGGAAGCCCGCGAACCGCACACTGCACCCGGGGCGAGGTGGGAGCTCTCAGGGTTCCACCGCAGCAACCCTCCGCCGCAACTCGCGGCTCCGAGCCACCGCCGCGATTCAAGTTGCAGCGCTGGGAGGTGGACCCCAGCCGCGGCCTCCGGGCCCCGCCCACTCTGGCCTGGGGTTGGAGCCACGGCGAGCGCCAGGCGAGTCCCAGCGGCCGCGGCCCCTTTAAGGAGCTGCTCTGCGGTAACCTGAGCCCGCAGTCCGGGCGGCGGCGGCAGCGGCGGCTGCGGCGCGAGCCTCGGCGACAGACTCCTCCAGGCTCCCCCGGCTCCCGCGAGCATCACGCGCGTGGCTCCAGCCGGCGCACGGTCCGAATGACCAGACGCCTGTGAGCCCTGCTGCGCTCTGCCGGCCCCGCGCAGCCGCCGCCCGCGCGAGTTGTCCCGGGCCACGGCACAGGTGACGCCGTTTGGACGGGATCCGGGAGGAAGGGCGGCCTCGCCCGGCGCAGCCTCGGGCTCCGCGCCGGGTCGCACTGGCCTAGCGCGGCCGAGCTGGGGCGCCCGAGGCGGGTGGGAGGGCGCGGGAGGCTCCCGCAGGTGTGCGGCGGCGCAGCATCCTTCCTGCCGCCGGCCCCGCGCCGCTTGGCTTGGAGCAGATGTTGTCCCGGGCCTCGGTCCCCGCGCCGCCTCGAGGTCCACTCGGTTCTCCGGGGCTGCTCGGTTTGGTCTCGGCTTTCCTGCTTGGCTAGCGGAGCCTAAGGGGTCTGAGCCCAGAGCGGGTGGGTGCAACCTCTGGGCCTGCAGGGGACGCTTTCTTGCAAGAGATCGGCTCGCGGTTGGGCGCATCAAGTGGCATCTCACCTTCCTCCCAGGCTCTTCCCAAAACAAGTAGCTGTTATTTACCCCGCAGCTCTCCAGTGGGTCCCGATTTTTAGCCACCCGAGTGCTGAAGTCTAGTGGGGGGGGGGGGTTGGTTTCTCTTTCTAGCCACGGTAACCCCTGCCATGTTGAACTGAGCTTGTTGGTTTACCCTGGCAGGAAATGGGGTCTCTAATACCAGTATTCATTTTCCCACCTTTCCAAGATGGAAGTACTCTGTGAAAGTACTTTTGAGTTGGTTAAGTTCATTTAAGAGTCACTTGCTGGCCTGTGTTTTGCTTTTGTTTTGTTTTTTTTTAATCGTAAGCATTTGTGAGTCAGGCACATGTATGTAAAATTGCAAAATGTTAAAAAAGTGATCCTTGATGTTTAAGTTAATTCAGATACAAGTTTGGAGGCAATGTGGAGGAGTTTGTGTGGATGGTGGGAATTAATGTTTAAAGTAGACAAGTCTGTCATTTTATTTAGTAAAACCCTTACATAGTCAGGTAATTGAAAAAAAATGGATTTGGGATGGAGATGGTTTAAGATGAAATGCTCCTGTATGTACATAGAGTGGCAGGTGGAACACTTTATAAGTAGTTCCTTTGCCTGTATAAGTAGTTAAGTCAACAAATTTAGGAATTCCCACTTCCCATTTTAAATGCTCTATCAGCATTTCTCTTTGTTTTTATTTTCCTTAAGTTGTACGGATGAAACTAAATTAGAAATGTGTACCAGCAATGTCAGAAGACTTGAAAGGCCAGCTTGTGGGGCTTCCCCTCTCCTGTACCATGTGATGGTCCAGAGAATTTGTTTTGAAAGTGCTGCTTTTTCTCCCCTCCCTGCAACTCCCTCTCTTTCACCACACTGCCTCTGTCCAGCGTTTGCCTCTTTACTCTGTCATCTTTCATGAGTTTTATCTGTCTGGGCTGGAAGCCTTTGACCCAGTTGCTTAGTCATTATTACAAGCTTTGTGTTTCTCTTCCTTCCAGTAAAAGCCTTCATCAATTGGGTGAAAAGAATTACCACTCTTGCCACTAAAGTCCAATATTCACTTGGAAGTGACTAGGGATGACAGTTGTCAGAGGTTTGAAACATCACTCACCAGAGAAGAAGGACATTTGCTGAGGTGTTTTCTGAATAGACCCACAGAGTAAAGATGCAAGAGTTGTCTTGCAAGGTCTGTCCTTGCATCATTTGCTGAAATCTCCATTGGAGAGGTTCCATTGGACTGTCAAGAGAAGCCCAGTGAGCTGAGCATTGAGCTCTGAGAAGTCCTGCTGTGCTAAGTTAGGTGAGAGTACTCCCTGCAGAGGAGTGGGAAGGAAGAAGTACCCCTTCAAGAAGGTGTGGCCACCTTCCTCGACTAACATAACTAATGGAGCAAAGGAACCTGGATTTCTGAAGGGAAACAGGAAAGGGGCTGGGGTGCAGAGAGGGAGTGGAATAATCTTGAGGCTGACTTGTCACTCTTTCAGTATTTATTGTCCTTCACCATCAAGGGCAGCTGTGTTCTAGTCATCAGACCTGTTCTCTCTCCTCCCTTGGTACAAAGGAGGCCTGGCATGCCTGTGTTCTTCTCAAAGCCCTAATTATTAGAGGACACCACACAGTTTAGTTCATAAGAACCCCTTCAAACCACAAATCTCCCTCCACCCTGCTACCAAGTTCTCTGTCTTACAGATTAAAGATGTATTTGAGCTTCAGTATCGCTGAGAAGGGTTAGCTGGGTAGTCTACGCTGAGATACAGAAGACTTTTTTTTTTTCCTGCAGTTTTCCTTTTGAGGAAGATAGTGAAGTAATTAGAAGAGTGGGCATATGTACAAGGGCGGGCTGCTTGGAAGGTAGAGGGCAGAGTTGTGAGAGTTATGTTGGGTAGCTTATGCCATCATCCTTGAGCAAGGAAGGGTCCTATCAAGTGCAGAGAGTTTCCTTGTGCTTTCCCTATTTCCATTTGCCCTGTGAGAAGAAAAAGAGCAGTATGGGAGGTGGACATCACGTCTCTCCTTGGGATGGCAAACGGACTTGGACTAGGTGGTAGGGACAGCTATATTCACCTGACCCTGGCCACAGTACTGTTTGTATGAACACATAGGAAAGTGAGACGATTTTTGTAAGGAAGCCCAGAGTACTTTGGGAGTATTTTTCTCTAAAGGATGAAAGGTGGCACATTTGAGAAATGGAGCCCTGCTGCCCTGAGGCCTGTTGTTCTTTGGAAGGCCTTGGAGATCTCACCAGTTCCCAGGCAGGATAAGCCAAGATAAAGCAGAAGTAGAAAAAGGGGTTTCTTTGCTCAGATAGCAAGGGTATATTTAGGAAGAGGTAATCCCGTGGATACGTAAGAAGCTTGTAAAGTGGTTTTAACAGGCCATTATTCTTGAAAATTGTCCCTGAAGATAGCTGCACATCTACTCAGAGCTTAAACCGCAGGGGAGAAAGGAGGTGTTGGACAATGGGACCAAAGTCCTGGACCTGTCAGGAGCAGTGTTCCAAACATTACTGGGACGTCAGAAAGTACATTTTTACTTTGAGACCCAGAACATAAATAAGTATATGAGTATCGAAACAAGTTTTTATTCTTGTTCTGTTTCTAGTTTGCATTTTTAGAAACTCCTGACCGCCAGTCACTATTTGTTTTCTCAGTGGAAAACCAGGTGTAGTGGGGGGGGGGGTGTGGATGGGTAGGCTGTGGGTGTTGGTGGGGGGTGGGGGTCTGGAGATGCTGGAAGATGTGATTGAGAGCACTCTGGATCTGTCAGTGGGGAACAGAGGGGAGTGTAGGACCTCATCTGGGCTGTGAGAGTAGAAGACTCATAAAGGCAAAAGGCAGCTGGAGTGTAGGACCTCATCTGGGCTGTGAGGGTAGAAGACTCATAAAGGCAAAAGGCAGCTGGATGGGGCAAATGCAGACAGGGACTTCCCATTTGTTCCTTCACTGCAAAGCCAAGCAATTGCTTTTGGAGGGCGAGGAGAAAGAAGTGTGGAAAGGAAGCTGCATTTGGATTTCAAAGCAGATTTCTTTGGAGCAGTTGCTTTCTCTCTGTAGAGTAAGGGAGGAAACAAATGGCCCAGAACAAAGTAGCTGATGGATGTAGGCCATGTCCACTTCTGTGGGCCACCTAGGGGTTCAGCTGTGAGAAGGGTGAGTGGGAGTCTCACACTTCCAGCTTTGAAAAGTTCTGAGCAAAGCTCAGGGGGTTCCAGGGGGTGCGTTGTCTCTAAGCCTCACTGGCTGGCTGAACTCACAGGAAGTTGGCTGCTTGCCTCACCAAGAATTGGAACAGTATCCTCATTCTCTTTTATAACAAGACTAGGCTGTCAAGACTTCCTCAGAGGTCTATTTTATGATCCATGATCAAATTCAAGTTTCTGCCTCCACCAGTGTCAGGCAGTTAATTCTGCCATGTGCCCTGGAGTTGACCAAGGGCAGAGACTATTCTTGGGGCTTTTGATTTCCTTTTTCATAACAATGACCATCTGACTCCCACCACTTAACACCTCATCATTCTCCATCAGGGAAAACAGCCTACCGGAAAAAAGTACCCAGGTATCAGAGCCTGTTGCTTAGTTACCTAGATTTTGTCATGGACATTCGACCTAGTTGGATCCTTTTTTTGAACCATCTGGATTCCTTATATGCTTTCTTACCGAAGGTGTTATTTTTGGGGTGCTTAACTTCACCCTTTTTTATCTGTCTGGTCTTTGTCCAATGCTTTTGATTCTGGTTCCACTGATATTATCTCATATCCCCTGACTTTGGGGATCTTCCTAGCTACTTCTGTGAGCATAATTTTGGATCCCAGATTCTAGAGAGAACTATAGGCTCATGAGTTTTCTATACTGGCTTTAATTTAACTTTTAATTTGGGGGCATAAAGAGAAACTATCTTGGTCAAGTTTATTGTATTTAGTTTTCTCCAAGCAGATGTAAAAATTCATTGAAAGATATATTAGGGGGACTGGGGATGCACACAGTAAGGGGAGAGAGCCCAGTAAGGTTCTGTATTTAGCCCCTGCATATCCTGAGAGCATTGAAAATATCTTCTGTGTTGGTATGTGTTTATTGAATGGAATGGAAACAAGAAGGAATTTTAATTGACAAATTTTTAATTTTTTTAAAATTAAATTTAAAAGATCCCTAGACAGAGTATTGCATTTTAGAGAGATAGGTTTTTGTTTTGTTTTGTCTCAAGACAGAGTTTCTCTGGCTGTCTTGGAACTCACCAGGCTGGCCTGGAACTGTCTGCCTGTACCTTCCCAGTGCTGGGATTAAAGGCATGCCCCACCATGCATGGCTGGGACACAGTTTTAAAAACTTGTCTTACTTGATTAACATGCTTGCTCATAATATCTTACTTTTTTTTTCTTTGAGACAGGATTTCTCAGTGTAGCCCTGGCTGTTCTGGAACTCACTCTGTAGACCAGGCTGGCCTTGAACTCAGAGATCCTCCTGCCTCTGTTTTCTGAGTGCTGGGATTAAAGGCCTGTGCCACCACACCTGACTTTGTTAATTCTGTTTTAAGAACTAATAGAGATTACAGTTTTGCTCAGATTGAGCAATATCTTTTGTCTTTTTTAATTTGTTGTGTGTATATGTGTAGGAACGGTGGTGTGCGCTTGTTGTGTATGTCTGTGTGTTTGTGTGTGTGTGTGTCTGTGTGTTTGTGTGTATATGCACGTGCGTGTTTGTAACCCAGGAGCCCACATCTGCCTCTTCACCAATCACTCTCCACCTTGTTTGTTTGTTTTCAAGACAGTATCGCACTATGTAGCTTTGGCTGTCCTTGAACTCACTATCGTAGACCAGGCTGACCTGGAACTCACATAAATCTGTCTGCTTCTGCAATCTGGGATTAAACTCACCTGGCCCTTTCCACTCTGTTTTTTGTTTGTTTATTTTACATTCCAGTTCCCATCCCCCTCCTTCCCCTCCTCCCAGTTCCACCCTCTCCCTCCACCTAGTACCAGTCTACTCTGCCACATCAAATAACATCAGGACTAAGTGGCTTCTCTTTCACAGAGGCAAGATAAGGCAGCTCTGCTAGGAAAATGAGCTTCAGAGGGAGACAACATTGTCTAAGTCCAGGATAGACCCTGTTCCAATTGTTAGGGGGATCCACTTGAGGACCAAGCAGCCTCTCAGCTTCTTAAATCTAATGGGCTTAGGAACAGTCCTTGCAAGCTCTTTGCTTGGTGGTTCGTGGTGGTTCAGTCTCTTTGAGTCCCCTTGTGTCGCAGTTAATTGGCTATGTAGGTCTTCTTGTGGTGTCCTTGATCCCTTCAGCTTCCTCAAACCTTCCCCTGACTTTTCCTCAAGACTCCCTGGTTATTGCCTAATGTTTGGATGTGGGTCTCTGCATCTGTTTGCATTATCTGCTGGATAAGGCTTCTCAGATGGCAGTTAACTCTGGTTTTAAAGACAGCGTTACCCAGTGAAACTGCAGCTTGGTGTTTGGCTAGGCTAGCTGGCCACAAAGCCAGGGTCTGCCTGTTTCTGTAGGTATGAGCTACCTCAAAGGGGGAGGCTGGAGATCCGAACTCAGGTCTTCATGACTGCTTAGCAAACTCTTTACCAAGTGAGCCATCTCTCCGGCCCACTTTTCATGTTTTCGAAAGCCTGTGTATTACCAAAAAGATTTCTTACATGCTTGTAGGAAAATGGAGTGCTTGCTATGGGGCAAGATAAAGATTGGAGTGGGAGGCCAAGAGGAGAGACTCATCTCAGAAGCAGACACGACATTCTGGCAACTCCTAGATTCACACCTCAAAGACAAACCCTTAAGACATTGTGGATTTGGAAGGCTTGATAATGCCTCGATATAGCCTCAAATAATAAATGTTTTCACAACCAAGTGTGGCACATTACTATTAATCTTAGGTACTTGGGAATCTGAGGCAAGAGGATTGCAAATTTGAGCCCAGCCTTGGCAAATTAGTAAGACCCCCGTCATAAAATAAAGGTGGGTAAAAGGAACCCAGGTGTGGTGGAAAGCTGAAGTGGGGTAATCAGGATTCAAGAGCAGTCTTTGCTGTATAAGGAATTTGAGGCCAGTATGGGCTATGAGACCCTGCCATACATAGATAGATATAGATAGATAGATAGATACATACATACATAGATGCATACATACATAGATACATACATACATAGATACATACATAGACATATAGGTACATAGATAGATGAATTAGAATGTAGTTCAACGTAAGCTTGCCTAGCACATGTCAGAACTCTGGGTTCAGTCACAGCATTGGAGCTGGGAAAAGAAGGGATTTAGGACAACTTGAAAAATATATACACTATAGCAACATATATACTAAATTTAGAGGGAAAACAAAACATAAAAGCAATGGAAATGTGAGTAAGGCTGCTTACTATAAACTCCTGTTCTCTTCTTGCTACAAGCCCTGGTTTGTAGTATGCCAGTAGCCAAAGAGAATTGATCTGTAACTCAATTCAGGACCCTGGGCAGGGAGACCAGAGCAGAGAATCTTGACTGTTCCTGGTTCCAAGGGTCCCAGGGGTTTTCTGGCCAGCTAGTCTAGCCAGTAGCTAAGCTGTTTCAGTGGGTGATTCTGTCTCCTGGCTTCCCCCCACACACATTCACACATACCTACACAAGAAAATTTTCTCCTTGGAGTTTTT
Source organism: Lophiomys imhausi (assembly GCA_907164525.1). Taxonomy (NCBI): domain Eukaryota; kingdom Metazoa; phylum Chordata; class Mammalia; order Rodentia; family Muridae; genus Lophiomys; species Lophiomys imhausi. The sequence goes on along the minus strand of CAJQZJ010031998.1, from coordinate 11,539,364 downwards.
AATCAAGGCAATGGTGTAGCTATGCGGGGTTGGTGAACACACTGGCCGATCTTCATACAGTAAAATCTAATGGCTTGACTTTTCTGTTGCCATCTCGGATCAGGTTGTTTGGTGCTAGCCAGGGGCACTCAGTAAAAGGTCAGTAGGGTGAGGTATAAGTTCATGGGCATAACCCAGAAATAGCTGTAACAGCATCTAAAGGGACACATGACCAAAGCAAGCAGCAAGGTGATACTCTCCCTGGACAGTTTCTTCACAAGGCAGTACCCAGTATATGATTCGAGTATATCAGCCTGATCCTAGTTCATAAAGCTGGGGAAGTTGACTACTCAGGTGCTGCCTGGGCCCTCCCTAGCTTCTGCAGTCACCAAATACTAGTCTCAGAAACAGCTCCCAAGAGCAGATCTCTGTACCCAGGGCCCACCTGTGATCCGCCTTTTCAGCCTCTCAGGGAGCTGGAATTATAGATCTGTATCATCAAGCCAAGCTTTTAGGACAGCCCATCATGACCGAGGCTTTGGGCCATGCTTAGTTCCTTTTCATGATTCACTGTGTTTAGTGAATTAAAGTGTGAGATTTGTAGTTAAACTCGAGACCGTGTGAAGTGACATGTGTGATTTTAATGAAACATCTGCTCTCACATGATGTTAACTCACTAGGCTATGAAGTGGTTAAAAAAAATGGCCTGGTGTGGTGGCACACGCCTTTAATCCCAGCACCCAGGAGGTAGAGGCAGGTGGATCTCTGTGAATCAAGGCTAGCCTGGTCTACAGAGTGAGTTTACAGCCAGGGCTACAAAAAGAAACCCTTTCTGGAAAAATAAAACAATCCAACACATCTGTAGGGTGTGGTGGTACACACCTTTAATCTCACAGGTGGATCTCTGTACATTCAAGGTCAGCCTGGTCTACCTAGTGAGTTCCGGGACGGGACAGCCAAGGCTATGTAGAGAGAGACTGTCTCAAACAGCAACAACAGAATAAGAACAAACCCACATCATTGTGTTTGACTGCCTGGCAGGTTCCACACCTGATGCTGAATTAGGTTGGTAAGTATCAAGTTCATTTGCTAATGGTGTAGCTAGATCTGGCATTAGGTAGAGGCAGTCTCATAGGAAGAGCCTAGAATAGAAGCTGTGCTCAGAGGGCTTTCAGTTTCAATGGCCCTTAGGTAGCAGAATAAAAGGCTACCTAAGAATATGTAAAGTCCTAGGCTGTCTTGTTTTATTTTTTAAAAATGTGATTTAAATAATCCTGTTTCTAGGCCTAAGGGATTGGGTCAGAAGAAAAGAGAAGATACTGGGGGGTGAATGTGAGCAAGGTACAGTGATAATTCGTGCATGAGCCATTGAAGTGAAACCTAACAATGTTGCATGCTAATTAAAGTAGAGCTACCATTTATATGTTCATAAGTTGTAAATTCCACACTTGTTAACATATGTAATACTTGTTAATTTTTTTAACGTATTATCCCCCCTTGTTTCCCTCCCGAAATTAATTCCTTTCCTCTAAGTACTCTTCCCTTGCCTCTTTCTGCTTTTATGTCATATACATTAAAAAACAAAGCAAACAAACAAAAAACTAGATGCCACACATGAGAAAATATGCAAGATCTGTCTTTCTGAATCTGGCTTATTTCACACAGCACGACAGTTTCTAGTCCCACCCATTTCCTGCAAACGGTATAATTTTTTTCTTTATGGCCAAACAGAACTCCACTATGTCTACCATTTTTTCTTCATCTGTTGATGGACACCTCAGCTGATTCCATGTTGGGTGTTATGAATAGCACTACAGTAAACATGGGTGTGCAGCTTATCTCTATGGCATGCTGACTTAGATTCCTTTGGGTCACATGAGAGTTTGTTTTTTAGGCATTTAAGGAACCTTCATATTGATCCTCTTAGTGGCCTCACTAATTGGCATCCCCCAGCAGTGAGTTCCTTACTCCTGGATCATCCATAGCCTCACTACCTTTTGTTGTTTGTTTTCTTGTTGATAGCTGTTATGACTGGGCTGAGATGGACTCTCATAGTATGATTTGCATTTCCTTGATGACTAAACATGTCCCCCATATATTTACCGGCCATTTGCACTTCTTTGAGAATTTTCTGATTCACTTGCTCATTTATAGATTGGCTTTCTTGGTATTTGATTTTTTTTTTCTAGACAAGGGTTTCTCTGTGTAGCCCTGGCTATCCTGGAACTCACTCTGTAGACCAGGCTGGCTTTGAACTCACAGAGATTTCACCTGCCTCTGCCTCCCAAGTGCTGGCATTAAAGGTGTATGCCACCAAGCCGGACCATTACAGACAGTTTTGAACTGCCATGTAGGTGCTGGGATTTGAACCAAGGTCCTTTGGAAGAGCAGCTAGTGCGCTTAATGGCTGAGCCATCTCCACCCAGTGTTTGATTTTTTTTAATTACTTCTTTATATGCGCTGTTAGAATCCCCTATTAGAGTATAGCTAGCAAAAATGTTCTTCCATTCTATAGGCTGTCTCTTCCTGCTAGTAATTGTTTTCTGTGCTGTGAGACAACTAATTTAAGCTACCAAACTCAAATCATGAATGTAGATGAACTTCAGGGATTTTAGGCCTAGGGAAGAAAAAAGAAGGATTTGGGTACTTACAGAGTTAGATACAGAATGTTAGGTTGTATGGTTTGGGGCTGACAGAAAAGTTAGGTGTGACATTTATTGTTTAGGAAAGGATTTACAGTTTGAAGCATTTTTTGTTGTTGTTGGTTTTTTAAGACAAGGTTTCTCTGTGTTTCCCTGGCTGTTATGGACTCACTTTGTAGACCAGGCTAGCCTCGAATTCGCCTCCCAAGTGCTCAGATTAAAGGCATGCACTACCAAGCCCAGCCATTACAGACAGTTAGAAACTGCCACATGGGTGCTGGGATTTGAACCCAGGTCCTTTGGAAGAACAGCCAATGCCCTTAACCGCTAAGCCATCTCTCCAGCACCAGGATCACCATTCTTGATTGAGCATCTTAAAACAATGTTATTTCTTGTGCTATAGGGGCTGGGTAGGCAGTTCTTCTGTTGGGTACAGACTCAGGAAGTGGGTGCGTTAGCTTCTGGGTCACTGGGCTGGAAGATCCCAGATGGCTTGCTAGTGTGGCTGGTCTTTGGCTGCCAACTGCAATTTCCAGCCTCAGTTTCTTCCTCATGGACTCATGGCCAGCACCACAATTCAGGGGCACGAAGAACAGATATGGAGAGTTGCTCTGAGAGCGACCTCTGCTCTGTAACTCTCATGTCCTCCTTTTTAACTGTGTACTGTGCATCATCAGCAGGAGGAAAGGCCAGCCCAGCTGGATGAAAGTAGAGACAGACTCTATCTTTGTTTGGGAGTGGGAGTGTCACATTACAAAGTGATTGGTGGTCATGAGACAGTTTACTACACCTGGCCACATATACGGTGTACTATAATAGGTACATCTAGTGCATTATATCACGTAGACCATACAGCTGTCTGGCAATACAGGCATTCTTATGCATGCCTGCTGTATAGAATTTGTAGGTTAGAGATGATCTCTTCTTCCTCTTCCTTCTTTTTGGAGACAGGATTTCTCTATTATGTATCTCTGGCTGTCCTTGAACTCACAGAGATCCACCTGCCTCTGCTTCCCTGGAATTAAAGAGTGGTAGGATTGGCTGGGTTTGTGGCAGTGCACGCCTTTAATCCCATCGCTCTGGAGGCAGAGGCAAGTGGATCTCTGTGTTCAAGGCCCTCTTGGTCTAGGGAGTGAATTCTAGGGCAGCCAAGGCTACTCAGAGAAACCATGTCTTGGAAAAAAAGAAAAACCTAAACAAACAAAAAAAGAGTACTGGGATTAAAGGTGTGCACCACCATACCTGGTCTGGCCTGGCCAGTCTATATTATTTTTAACCAAGGGCACTAATAAGAACTGGGACTAAGGTAGATGGATCAATCAGCAGGTAAAACTGCTTGTTGCTAAGCTCAGTGACCTGGTTTGATTCCTAGGTTCCATATGGTAGAAAGAAAGAACTGACTCCTAAAAATTGTCCCCTGACTGCTGACACACACACACACACACACACACACACACGCGCGCACGCACACACACACACACACACACACACACACACACAAATACGCACAGAGAGAAAGAGAGCGAGCGAGCATGGCACTCTAGTGTGCATTCATGCATATATCTGTACACACACACAAAACACATACATATATGTGACAACCATTTTTAAAGGAATTGGGGCTGGGATTAGATTCTAGTTCTGTAGGTAATTGGAATAAGTCTTCTGAACCCATTGAGTTGATTCTTCAACTTCTCTAACCTCATTCAGTACTTTCCTGAGGGGAGCAGGAAGGAAGAGGAACACAGAAGGTAGGAGGAAGAGTCTTGTCTCAGCCACTCCTCAGCACACCAAGCTGTGACCAGGGCACTGTGGATTTGGAGGTGAGAACTTCCAGGCTCTTTAGGTTCTGACTTCCTGGGAAGGTTGGCAGGTGTCCCAATTCTGCTCTACCCCCTTTAAAAATAGAAGAAGAAGAAACCATTTGGGAGAAATTGTGTGCTGTCCAGTTTTTCCTTGAGTTCATGGTGTTGGCAGAGGGCCAGAAGATGTTCTCAGCCAAACAGCTCCTTGCTGGGATCTCTCCTGGAAGGGAAGGGCACTGATTTGAAAATAAGCATATCAGAAGCTGGGAAGGAAAAGCTGGCCTGGAGCCTTCCCAGCTGGTGCTTCGCCACCTGGTCCCTCATTGCCACCTTTCTGCACAGACTCCTGAGACTCAGGTCTAGCACTGCGTTGGAAATGTTAATTTTATTAAAGACAAACTCTCAAAGGGTACCAGCTCCCAAACCTGTACTTTTGATTAGTGCCAGCAACTGTGGTTAGTTACTGTGACTTCTCAGTAACTGTGATCTCCTGGCTTCAGACATTTTGGTTTATCCAAAATTTAGTAGCTGTAATAGGAAGTCAGATGTTTAAAAAACAAAAAACAAAAGCTTCTTTATAAAAAAAGAAAAAAGGTTTTTTAAATGGGGTAAGAAGAGAGAAAGCAACTTTCATCCCGCAAATCACATGTGCAGTCTGTACTCCCAGACCCTGGGCCCTACAAACTGAACGGAATTCCTACCAATAGGTAGAATTTAGAGGCAGTTGGGATCTGAGAAGCAGTGGAGTAGAGGGAGAGCTGGGTAGAGAATCCTTGCTGGTGGGGGCCATGTTTCTTGTTCATTACTGCAAAAGCAACGTCTGGGGATAAGGTTGCAAAGAATAAAAAGCAGGAAAAACACAACCAAATATGACAAAAGACAAAAGTTGGTGTGCAATACGTGATACTAGATATCATTTAGTTTTTAGATAAAAGCTAGAACATGAATTGGAATTGGAAGGCAAGGAGGATGGAAAGTTCAAGGCTACCCATGGCAACTTAGAGCCTGTTTTAAAGTAATACAAAGAGGGCTGGAGACATTGAGCAGTGGCAGGGTGCTTGCCAAGCCTGTGAAGGATTTTAGGTTCAATCTTGAGCTCTGAAAATAAACAATCAAACAAAACCAGCAAAATCTCCAACAATAACAGCAAAACATGCCAATGTCAAGTATATAAAATGTTTTAATGCAGCCAGGCATGGTGGCACACGCCTTTAATCCCAGCATTGGGAGGCAGACGCAGGCGGATCTCTGTGAGTTCAAGGCCAGCCTGGTCTACAGAGAGAGTTCCTGGATATCCAGGACTGTTACACAGAGAAACCCTGCCTCAACAAAACCCCAAAACAACCCCCCAGCCAACCTCCCCCAAACAAAACAAAGTTTTAATGCACTTGAGGAAAATGAGAATAGAAGTTTTTAAAAATCACAATTAATAGCCCCTGTAATGGAAAGGAAACCCAATCAGAGGGAGCAGGAGTTCTCAGGGAGAAACTAAGGAGGCAGGGTAATAACCCCAACAGTTGACATGTCAGACAACTTTGACAAGGACTAATGGACTCTGAGAAAAATCTCTATCAGAAAGCCCTTTCCTACTAAAATAAACTACAGAAAGGAAGACCTCATGATTGGTGTGCTGGCTCATCCCTGAAATCTTAGCACTTGGGAGTCAGAGGCAGGAGGATTGCAGGGAATTCAAGCCTTGCTTTGGGTTGATGGTATGTTCCTAAGCTACAGAGTCCCTGTCATTTCCTTGCAATAAAAGAGTAAATAAAAACAAAGTACCAGGTATGAGCAGAGATCAGAGAGTCGTAGAAGGCATTTAAAATTGTAACAGATGTTAGGGTGAAATCTTTGATTAAAGAGGTCTTCAGTAGTGATAGGAATTGTCAACAGCTCTCTACCCTGAGGTGGCAAGGTGGAGTCACCTAGAACTGTCCAGATACTCTTCCATGGGTGACCCACACAGCCTCAGCTAAGAAATATATTATTCCTCGTTTCCTGAGCTCCTGTGTTTATAATGCTCACTATGTAGATTGTGAGGATATGCTATGCTTTGTTTATCATTAACACAACTGCTAAGTATCAGTCGCCAGGGTCTGTAGCAGGCAGACTTGAAGAGTTTGTCTTAAACTTTAATTCTGTTAATACCTGCTGCAAGATTGTTACCAGACTCAGGGATCATAGCCTATGCTCCAACATGCCAGGTTTGGCTACTCATCCTCAATAAGCCAGTTGGCCTTGGAGCCAAATTAATAGTGGGAAGCAGGAAAAGGAAATTTGTTCAAGGTGATCACATTGGGAAGAGGGACAAAGAGATCCAGTGACTTCCCCAGTCCATCTCCAGGAGGTCCTGAGGTGAGGGTAGGGTTTAAATAGCAAGAGACAGGTGTGAGGAGCAGTTCCCTTAAGGTGTGGTCTCCTGCCTACCATTGTCTCAGCGGACTCTCTCCTGGAAGGTCATTACCCTAGTCATCTAATAAGTCAAGCTTTCTTCTGGAGGCAGGTTCCTCTGGATGTCCCCAGGGCTTCATCCATTTCCTTTCAGCAGGAAAGGAAATACTAATTCTTTGGGTTCATTCCTCAAACAGTCTGATGAGCCAAAGAGAAGAGAGCTCCTGTCTCTATAGAGTACTTCATTCTTGCTAGGCGGGTCTGTTACAGGGTGAAGAAATAGAGAGCAAACAAGAAATAAGGATGCCCTTGTTCACATGTAGCATTTTGAGCCTGCAGGGAAGAAAGTCTTGGAGAATTTTATTTTAGTGAGTGTTTCCTTGTTAAACCCTAAGCGAGATCATGCATTTCAGAAAAGGGAGTCAACTTAGGGTCCCTCAGCTTTTCCTAGTTGTTCATTTTCCCCTTCATTTACTCCTGGTTAAAAAGTAGTACCACTGCTGGGTGTAGTGGCACACACCTTGGCAGATTTCTGGGAATGGGTAGTCGCCTACATGGTGAGATCCAGTCTTAGAGAATAAAAGAAAGGCCCAAAGTGTCGATTAATGGTAGAGTGTTTACTTAGTATAGGCAAGGTCCTGTGTTCCATCCTTAGCTTGCACACACACACACACACACACACACACACACACACACACACACACAC